>CAIGRS010177880.1:0-10351 GCA_903798395.1 Fraxinus floribunda | reverse complement strand
GAGGAATCTATTGAGGAAGAAAAGAAATTAAAATCTTATTGACCATACTATAGAGTACTATTGAATATGGTGTCCTAGTTCATTTTGGTTTCTGTCATTTTAAATGATGTTGTATCCATGGTGTTTTTTCATATGAACTCTACTTCGCCATTCTTGTGGTATTAAATTATACCCTATGTGCCTATTCTGTTGGAATAAAACAAATTTTGTAACGCCCCAAATTCTCGGAACTCGAAGCGTTAAAAAAAATCAGCTCTTTGTTGGCCTCTTTAATACTAACCAAAATAAATTGAAAATAAGAAAAATTTTGGAGTTTGAAACATATAAAAATTATAATGGAAGATATATGTCCAAATAGACTTTAGAAAATTATGGTGTAATTTGATTTTTGAAAAAACATTTCGAGAAAATTCTGCAACTTTCAGTTGCGCAACAACGGAAAGAAAAATATGTTTGGACTAGTAAATGTCAACTAAAAATTATGAAATCTTAACAGAGACTATGACACTTATATACGTACATCATATAAAAAATTGGGGTCTCAATGATAATGTTTGAAATATGAAAATATTGTTTGACTATATTGGACAGAAAATTTGGAACTGACTAGACGTAGTCTACCAAAATGGACATAACTTCTTCTCTAGATGATATTTTAGGATAATTTCAAAGATTACTATTACAAGACTCATAGACCTTTGAAAAAGCACTGATTTCACTCTAAAATATGCATTATAACCCAAGTTATACCATTTTAAAGTAAAAGACAGAATATGAAATTCAATCCAGTAATAAATAAACTTCATGCGTAATCTTTCCAACGTTTCTAAATTATAGTCGACGTGTAGTATATATAAAACTAGGAGAAACAGAAAGTTAAACATTTTAAAAGTGTTGTCTACATATTCATAAAAAGAATTACACAAATGAAAATTTTACTAGAAAGTTAAAAACATTTCAATCACCGAGCACTTGCCACCATGCCATGTTAGCATGTGATTAGCTAAATTATAGGTAATTTGTATGGAAGGAAAGAATATTTTGCCATAAAAGAGATATATATTATAGGTGATATGATTGATATGCCTTCATGTATTCCTTTAATATAGGATATCTGTAATGTATATATAAAGGCTTTTCTCTTAAAGAGAAATATATGAAAAAATAAATTCTACCAAACCTTAGACTTCAACATGGTATCAGAGCTTATCCCAAAATTCTTTCATAAACCTTAAGTCGCCACTATAGGCTAACTAAATTCTTCATTCAGTATTGGTCTTGAAACAAGAGACCAGCCATGGATGACAACAATACTGTTTTTACCACTATGAACCAAACTCCAACCTCAATTGAATCACCCAACCTCAACAGCTTACCATTTGGATTTAGATTGAATGATACAAACTTCAAAATCTGGCCACAGATGATTAAAGTTCATGCTGCGGGACTAAATAAACTTGGCTATTTGAATGGACAGACCCCAAAAGTATATGAAAAAAATTCTGGTTACTCAAAATGGTGCACTGAAGATGCAATTGTGCGAGGATGGTTGCTGAAAACCATGGAACCAACTCTCCTTGGCTTGTTTATTGATCTTCCATCAGCTAAGGAAATCTGGGATAGTGTCACCCAAACCTTCTATGATGGGGCTGATGAATCCCAATATTATGAACTACGCTGCAAGGCCACTAGGACAAAGTAGGATGGACGCCGAGTCAACCTTTATTATGTCGAACTCAACAATGTTTGGCAAGAAATTGATAAGCTACTGCCAATTAAAATGGTATGCAACAAAGATCTCCAAATAGACAAGAAGAAATTCAAAAAGATCGGATTATGACTTTCTTGTGGGACTGGATGGGGTGCTTGATTCTGTCCGAAGTGATCTTCTCTGAATGAAACCTGTCCTTGGTATTGAAGAATGCTTCAATACTATTCGACGAGAGGCTCAACGTCAAGTCACCATGCTCAGAAAAAGGGATAATGGCGAAGGTTCATCCATGGCTATGGTCTCCAAAACCACCTCGTCTAACTTTCGCACTCTTCAAGCTGTTGAGGACGTAGAAAAAGATAAGTTGCATTGCAGTCACTGCAATGGTACTCGTCATACCAAAGATACTTGTTTTGAAATTCACGGCTACCTGAATGGTTTCTAGAAAAACGGAAGCAAAATAAAGTACGAAACAACAAACGTCCAGGCCAAGCAAAACTAGCCAATACAATTGATACTATCCCTGGAGTGGCTGCTATGGCAACAGGTCAAAATGACCGTACTAAACCGGGTGAATTACTTCTTTTAGTCAACCGCATATTCTTGAATAATTCTCCACTAACTCAAGTAACACTGGCATGGTTTTTTCTGCATCTATGGCTCATGATACAAGTTGGATCATTGACTCGGGTGCTATAGACCATATGCCTTACAACAAAACTCTCTTTTAATACATGACTTCTCCATCCAAGAATAGTGTCATGGCCGCCAATGGAAAGTCTACCCCGGTCATTGGAGCAAGATCTATAGCCCTTACAGCCACTCTTTCACTACATAATTGCTTACTTGTTCCTACACTATCAAATCACTTACTATAAGTTAGTCAAATTACGAAACAGTTAGATTGTGTTGTATTAATGTTTTCCACTTTTTGCTTGCTTCAGGATATCCGGACTCAGGAGATCATTGGGCGTGGTACTAAGAGGAGGGGGATATACTATGTGGATGATGTTTCTTCAGGTCTTGTTCATCAAGTTCAGAGTCACAATGACAATAACTTAAAGACTATCTGGTTGTGGCATCATCGACTTGGTCACGCCTCCTTTGGTTATTTAAAAATATTATTCCCATCTTTATTTGGTGATGTTTTAGAATATTCTTTCAAGTGTAATGTTTGCATTTTGGCTAAGAGCCATCGTACTGCATATACTTCAAGTCTTAATAAAAGAACTTCTCCATTTGAATTGATCTACTCTGATGTTTAGGGACCTGCCCCAATTACCACTCAATCTGGAATTCGGTGGTTTATTACCTTTGTAGACGATTGCACCAGAATGACTTATCTATATACTATGCGACACAAGAGTGATGTGCGAAATATATTCTCAATTTCTTATCACATGATTCGCACCCAATACTCTCTTCCAGTTAAAATCATTCGATCGAACAATGGTGGAGAATACCTTAACTCTGAACTCTCCATTTTTTTCCAAAACAATGGTATTCTCCATGAAACTACTTTCCCACGCACTCCGCAACAAAATGGTATTGCGAAGCTCAAAAATAAGCATATACTTGAAACCACTAGAGCTCTTCTTATTGGTGCTAGTGTTCTTCCAAATTATTGGGTTGATGCTGTGACCTATGCAGTTTACCTCATGAACCGGATGCCATCACGCGTTCTCTTTTTTCGCACTCCTCTACATGTATTTACTCAACATGTTCGGACTCCATCCTTACTACACTTAGATCCCGTGTATTTGATTGTGTAGCATATGTTCACCTGTACAAAAACTAACGCACCAAACTGGATCCTTATGCGGTGTGTTGTGTGTTCCTCGGCTTCCATCTTCATAAAAAAGGGTTACAAGTGTTACCATCATTCGACTCACCCACATGTATGTTAGCATGGATGTCACCTTCTCCGAAAAAAAATATTTTTTTTCATACAGATCAATCCACCTGTAGTCCTCAGAGGGAGCTGCAATGTGAGGCTTATGACTGGATTGATCTTCCTCAATTCATCGAGCTATCTGGCTCAGGGAGAGTTCAAAATCAATACAGAGTTCAAAACGAAGGCCTAGATACAATTCTAAACCTTGAACATATTTCTGTTGAACATAGTGAACAATAAGATGACCATAATAAAGCAACCCCTTCCTCTTTTCAAGTACACGTTCAAGATCAAATGGATATTCCTGAGGTAAGTACCTCTGAAAGTGTTTTTTCTCCTCCTTTATTATCTGCTCCATCTTACTCTTCGCCTCCCAGACAAAATCGTGGAAAACCACCGGAGAGATACTCTCCATATGGAGAAGTGAGATATGCAATCACACATTATGTCTCTACACATAGGCTATCACCACAATACCAAGCATTTATAAATGAGATGAAGAATATAAAAATACCTACAGAAGTTGAGGAAGCTCTAAAAACCCAAAATGGGCAGAAGCAATGCAAGCTGAAATGGATGCACTAAAAAAATGGCACATGGAATATTGTATCACTCCTTTCAAGAAAACATCTAGTGGGTTGTAACTGGATATTCACCCTCAAGCACAAAGCAAATGGGACAATTGATCGGTACAAGGCGAGGTTAGTAAACAAAGGGGTATACACAGTCATTCGGCATTGACTATCAAGAAACTTTTGCTCCAGTTGCAAAAATGAACACCATCAGAGTCTTATTATCCTTGGCAACAAATTTTAATTGGCCTTTGCAACAATTTGATGTGAAGAACGCATTCCTCCATGGAGATTTGGAAGAGAAAGTGTATATAAGTCTCCCGCCTAGGTTTAATACTCCACAATCTAGTGGAAAAGTTTGCAGATTGCGGAAAGCATTATATGGCCTAAAATAATCACCAAGGGCATAGTTTGGGAGGTTCACAGATGCTATGAAACAAATTGTTTATCACCAAGGTGACTCAGATCACACTCTATTTATCAAACGCAAGAATGGTAGAGTTACATTGCTCATTATCTATGTAGATGATATGATTGTAACTGGTGATGACACAAATGAAATGAAAAGGGTACAAGAATGTGTGTCTTCTGAATTTGAAATGAAAGATTTAGGAGGACTCAAATATTTTTTGGGGATTGAAGTTGCAAGGTCCAAAGATGGTATATATCTGTCACAAAGAAAGTATATACTAGATCTCTTATCCGAAACTGGTATGCTGGATTGTAAACTAGTAGAGACTCCTATTGTTCAGAATCATCGTCTTGCCATTTATCCTGATCAAGTACCAACAAACAAGGAAAGATACCAACGATTGGTAGGGAGATTAATTTACTTGTCCCACACACGTCCCGACATTGCCTATGCCGTTAGTATGGTAAGTCAGTTTATGCATGCTCCAAGTGAAGATCATATGGCTACTGTAATGAGAATTTTGAGTTACCTAAAGGGGGCTCCATGAAAAGGGTTGACATTCAAGAGACATGAACATGTGGAAGTGAAAGGATTCACAGATGCAAATTGGGCAAGAAACATCACTGATCGAAGGTCTACCTCTAGCTACTTTACATTTGTTGCTGGAAATCTTGTCACATGAAGAAGCAAAAAAACAAAATGTAACAGCAAGGTATTCGACCGAAGTAGAATATAGAGGTATGGTTCATGGGATATGTGAATTTTTATAGCTTAGGATCTTGCTTACTGAAATAGGTTTCAAGCCAAGGGGACCTATGCTATTATATTATGATAATCAAGCAGCTCAGGAAATAGCTAATAATCCGGTACAACATGATCGAACTAAACACATTGAGGTAGATCGACACTTCATCAAAGAGAAGCTGAATCTGAAGTTGGTGGACATTCCTTTCATTCGATCAAGTGAGTAGCTAGCAGACATTATAACTCATACAGTCTCTGCTGAAGTTCTTCATAAAACTCTGGACAAGTTAGGCTTAGAAGATATCTTCGCGCTAACTTGAGGGGGAGTGTTAGCATGTGATTAGCTAAATTATAGGTAATTTGTATGGAAGGAAAGAATATCTTCCTTTATAAGAGATATATATTATAGGTGATATAATTGATATGCCTTGATGTATTCCTTAATATAGGATCTCTGTACTGTTTATATAACGGCTTTTCTCCTAAAGAGAAAAATATGGAAAAATAAATTCTACCTAACCTTAGACTTCAATAGATAATACACCAGATCATCGGCCACCACTCAAAGAGATTAATGCTATCACTGGCGAAACCAAT
The DNA here is from genome assembly GCA_903798395.1 of Fraxinus floribunda. Classification (NCBI taxonomy): domain Eukaryota; kingdom Viridiplantae; phylum Streptophyta; class Magnoliopsida; order Lamiales; family Oleaceae; genus Fraxinus; species Fraxinus floribunda. Next base: position 4,421 of record CAIGRS010177880.1, on the reverse strand, counting down.
GTAAGAGAAGGGACAATGAATTATGTTGTTATTTGTGCAACAACAGTGATAAATGTTATATCATCAACGAAGAAGAAGAAAAACAAATAGAGATTTACATGGTTTAGCATTTGGCCTACATCTATGGGAGCGAAGTAGCTATGATTTGTACTATGTATGAATAATAAGGTTACATCGTATGTATATATTAACCCTGCTCAGCAACTGGCTCGTTCCGTTCGGAACTCTTCGCTCCCCTCACTCCACCCTACTTCGCTCTGATATCGGCGTATTTATTTCAATAAACATGTGTTAAACAGGTTGGAGGTAATTCTAAACATAGATCTCATTCAATTGAATTTACTGACAATGATTAATATAAAGCAATTACCCCCGCTGCGATACTTTTGTGATACGAGCAATAGTAGCTCGTAATGGTCTTAATCGAATGCTCATGGATAACGAGATCTCAATGAATATTCTATTATAGAAGCACATTTGACCAAATACAAATTGATCGCCTATTTACCCATATATCGAATCCTCTATATAGCTTCACTAGAGACAATCTAGCCACACACGAACATACTACTCCAGCAGTTGAACTAGGAGAGGAACCTAAGGTATTCCAAGGGTACATGGACTTCTTAATTATTGATAACATATTCGTTTAGAATGGAATCTTCCAAAATCCTTCTATGAAATAAATGAAAACATTAACATCCATTCATTACTTAGGCATAAAACTTCCAAATCAAATAAGAATAGCTTTTATAAAGAGTAACCGGCAATTGCGCAAGACTGCTACCTTAGTACTTTGAGAAAGGCAGTCTCAGGAGCCCGATGGTGAATACAACAATGATGGTTGAAACTACTAATTATGTGGAAGAGAATTTTGAAATTGATGACTCAATTGACCTTTACACAACTAAATGTACCTCTGAAGTTGTAATGGGTGAAAAGATGAAAAGCTTTCCCATCAACAAGGAGGATGAGACGAAGGCCTTAAAAATTAGGAAAAATTTGGTTGAGCTTATGAACAGCTTGTTGAAAGACTACTTAAAGGCAAACCTTGAAGTGCTTGCCTGGAAGCATGCTAATATGATTGGGGTTGATACGAAAGTGGCAAGCCACGCACTTGGGATCGATTCCAAAGTGAGGTCTAGAATGCAAAAGAGACGGCCAATGAGCCCTGAAAAGTATGAAGCCCTAAAAGGTGATGCTCTATTTGAGGCTGAATCAACTGCCATTCGGCTAGAGAAATTTATGTCAATGTAGAGGTATTGTACTTGCAATGCTTTCTTGAACCAAAGATTTAATCATTTCTGCAACATATCTTAAACCTCTTCCACGCATTATAAAAAAATGTGAATCAAGTTGATGAAAGATTGTTATATTATTCTTCAACTTTGCTAACTTTGTCAAACGAAAATACTTTTTGGTGAACTTTTGGATGAGATCATTACATGTCGTGATAGTTCTAGATGGATGGACATTTAAACATTCACGGTCCCCATCTAGAAGAGTGTGTAAAAATAGTCTTATATGAATAGCCTCATTTAAGATGCCTAGATACATGAAATTACTATACATCTCCAAAAACAAAGATGTAAGTATTTGGGTTTTCATCCATCAACCCATAGATCTAAAGATATGCAATGCAATGTTGATCACATCCGGCTTGTTTTGGATGTTTAGTTACACAAACGGAGGATAGGTGATACCTTATTGGTTTTAAGTGAGTGAAGAGGTTATAACTCCCTCAATGGAAAATCTTGTTCATCCACCAAAGGCCTTTACATTTACCCCTTGTACTCTACTTATCGCTCATGATACCTTGCTGCTCTTTTTCCTTCTTCTCTTTGATTCTTCTTCTATGACATAATATTTTAATCGAACAAGTAATAAAGTGATTATGAGTGTCAAATATACGAGGATTGGCCTATTTGTTATTAAGTGATTCAATTCTAGTTTGTTTGAATGGTCGGGTAACATATGCAAATTAACTCAAATTGAGTATATTAACTTGCTATATCTCTGTTTTGATTAATCACACAATCCACCACTTCAGTTTTTAAAAGAATAGCTCAAATGATCAGCCTAGGATGTTTGCTACCGAATCTAAAATATCTAACAGTATCTCATAGATTGAATTCTTCACCAAACCAACTTTTGGTGATCAAGAAAATGAAAGTGCACTAAGCATGTAACAAGCAAAATGGAATGTGCAATATAAAATTAACAGGCAAACATTTATACTTAGTAAGCTAATTTTAAATAAAAAATTCCAACATCTATAATTTTAACTCATAGTAGAAAATTATCAAAACTAAGGACATTAAGAAATGCAGAACGTAATTAAGAAAATTAGAGATAAAATTGAAGATAACACTTAAGCCCCGTCCCTTGGTTGGATCCCCGAGTGAATTGCTCTTAGTTTATTCTTTCATCAATTCCTCCAAATTTCTTCTAGATTTTTGCTCTTGTTCGTGAGCCTCCAAAAAGTCCAAGAATTTTCCTTTTATTTGCTTAAAATTTGGGTTCATACTCTCCCATTCTAGCCCCAGACGGAAAATGCAGAAAATGCTATTGAATTCATGTACAAGAAAAATGTAGAATTTGTCCCTATTTGAAAAAATTTGAGCACGACAGTTTGGAGGCTGCTTGAATAAAGCTTTGTTGTTCCTCTGAAGATATGTTTCTTTTGTTGGCGATTATGGAAAAACCTATTCCCAGCTAACATTGTAATACAACAATAGATTTGGTGCAATTTGGAAAACTCTGCTATTGAGACCATTTTACTTCTACTTTACTTTGTGGTGTTCTCACTGACTTTCAAAAACTGAAGAACATGTTAGGATTCATGATATCAAGTAATCATTGCCTAACTAATTTTGTGAAAAGCAATTTAACGTATTACCCATTTCCTATTTTAGAATCGGTAGCAAACACCCTAGGTTGATCTTTAAGCTATTCTCACAAAAATTGAAGTGATCAATTGTGTTATTAATCTAAATAAAGATATAGGAGATTAATTTAATGCTCGAGATAGGTAATTAGCTAAACTAGGACTAATGCTAGTTTCAGGAGTATGGTCCTCTCGATGAGCCCTAATGAATACTCGCCATTACACAAATGACAATTATGGTCTTCCTAGAGATCCTTATGCTATATTTTTAGTCCAAATATGTATAAAAGGTAGTACCTTCTTATTTACTGCTTTTAGTTTTCATAACTTTGACTTAAGGTAGATTTATACCTCTCTCCTAGGAGTGGGCAAAACCCAAATCAACCCGAGTAAACCGACCAACCCAACCCAAATCGATCAGTTTGGGTCGGTTTTTTGAATTTTTTGGGCAGTTTTCGAGTGGACGACTTCTCTCTACGTCTCTCGCTTAAGCCACCTTCAGGCTACCGTAGCCACTAGCCAACGATCTGCTCTCTCACTCAAACCCCAACCCTCACCCACCCACCCACCCACCCACCAACGAACCACCGATTGAGGCTTGGAGAAGTTCACCAAAACTTCTTATTGGTGGCGTAACTGGCGTTGAGGTTCATATGCTTCCCGTGATAATTTTTTATTGTTTAGTATTGAATTAGTTGACTATATATACTAATATACATCTTAATTTTCATTATGGGGATAATTTAGTTTTAAGATTTCTCCTTTTGAGTAGATTAAGGTCATACTAGTTGAGATTTTCGTGACTTCTTTTTTATCCATTTTTACAGGTCAGAATATGATGGCGTTTAAGTGATTTGCTTCGTTAAATCTCGAGTTTCAGCTAAAGGAAACAACACAGATTCGAGATTTTGAAGATTCGAATCAAACCCAATTTTTAATACTAAATTTTGTACAATTTTGGGTAGTAGTTTGTTGGGAAAGGTAATTTCTCATATTCTTGCTCTAGATTATGGATTTATGGCAACACACTATAGTTATTAGTGACTATTGAACTTTACTTCTATCAACTAGAAATGGTTAATGAATCACCGCACCTACGTTCTGTCCAACCAATCGAGAGAGAATCAATAGATATCTTTTCCGAATTTCATCAAGAATCCGTTTGGGGATAGAATTAGTTATCTAGAGGTGCATCTCTTGATTAATTACTACTAACTATCTAACAACTTTATACAATATAAACACACTATAGGGCAAGAGCTTCTGAAATGTAATGCCTTATTAGATATCAAGCCTTTTTTTAATTGTGTAATGTAATGTTTTGAAGTAATTGATGAGCATGAAGCCATGTATATATCATTTTCCCTTTCAAATGCTTCTTCTTTATGCTAATATTTACTAACCAATATTCATTGAAAATGATGACGTGTTTGTTTTATTGAAATCGAGAATATTGGATGTGACAATTGACAAATTTAATTACATATATAATCTTCCCCTATGATCATGTTTATTTGATTAATGAGGTTTTGAT
>CAIGRS010177846.1:0-12094 GCA_903798395.1 Fraxinus floribunda | reverse complement strand
ACTAGTGGGGTAAACGTGTGTTACACGTTAAGTGGATAATGTTAAAAATAAGTGTGTAACAAAATAAAAAATAATAAGCAAGATCACAAAATGTGATGGAGGCTATTTTGGAAAGCCTAAGAAAAATGACTTTTGCTCTAAGTACATGAGCAAAAGTCACAGGGGCCTGCCAAGTTACTCACACTGACGAGCCCCACATGCTTTTAAAGAAAGGAAAAAAATCACCTTCCCCCCTCTATTAGTGGCTTGGCAGTGCACCCACCCCCCACTCCCTGTACGTGTATCATCCCTCAAGAAAAATTCAGTCACGACATTACAATATTCTACATACTCACCATAAATGAGCATGACTAAATAAATTAAATTATTTAATATATATATATATATACATACAGCTCTAGTTGGCCCGAAATCAACAAAAAGATGACAAGGTAGAATAAACTTCAGTGATGGAAAATAATGTGGTGCAAGAATTAAAGTACTCATCCCTTAGATTTACATTTGAACATTTTAAAGAATAAATTTCATTTTGTGATATTCAAGAAATGTTAGTTATGAAATATGAATGAGCTTATATCAGGCACATGTGTTAGAAGAATTGAGAGTTTCGGCCTTCAAGTACACTTTGAATCCAAGTTGATCCAATTATCCTTGGACTTGAGGCTCTAAATCAAATATACACTGAACGGTAACACATCAAAGATAAACTACAAAATGGGCTTAATTGCAAGTTTCTGCATGTATTTTTTGAAACTTGCTTGCTTGTAAAGTCTAAGGAACTTATTGTCTACATTAATAATCATCCATCAGCAAATTACCACCCCTGAAGGAGAAATTGAATAACTTCTTAAATTTTTTGATTTGTTTACATTTAGTGAAGAGCATTGGAGGTAGCACATCTCCTAACATTCAAAGAGTAATTTTTGTAGATGGAAAACTTTGTATTAATGTTCATAAGTAATAAGAATATAAAGGTTATAAAGAATATGCTCTAAAACATACTTGAATTACAATGATGGATATGCCAATCCACATAAAAGCATATGCCTTTTTCTAAATAAAACTCGAAATGTTGTAAATTTCCTAGAAATTAAGAGGATAAAATAAGAATTATGATTAATTCAAGCAAATATTAACACAAAAGATTCCGTAAAATTTAGTCAAACAAATTCAAGTTTGGCCATGTAATGCAGACTTGAAACAATGACTTTTGTATAATTTGTTATCATATTGAATCACTTAATCTAAAAGCTTTAGCAATTAAATAGGGCTATATGTATATCATTTAAGTATTGTCATCAATTACTTATATGAAACAAACTTATATATGCCAAATAAGACAAAGAACACCTAACTTATAGGGAACAATGAAGTGAGAGAAATGAGAATATTCTTTCCACTCCATGTTCTATACTCCTGTTCTGGCATCAAGTGAATATTACGAAATGTTAGAATTGAATGGAAACCTTACATTCTCATCATCTTTCCCTTGTATAAAAAGAGAAACTATTTACTCCAAGAAAGGAAAACACTGTTCCAACGTTGTATATTAGCAAAAACTTGAAATTTCTACCGTTTGAATAAAAATGTTTGACAGCATGTGTTCATTTGCCAGCCGCATAAATAGATGCAACCCAATAAAAGTTTATTTTATAATTTGAAGAAGATAATCTTCACCTTTAGCGAATTCGATTGCACGTGTGAGCATATAGATCCATCATTTTTTGCAACTTAGCCATCTTTTGTGTTTAAGTTATCCTACGGTAATTCTCCAAATCCTAGGGAAACTTCCAAGGTTTCCTTGTGCTTGAGCTTGTGATATGACTTGTCGTCGTTGTGATGCCAAAAGAAATTGAATTTGGCTCTATAAATTAGATGTTTACACATGCAAGCCCAAACTTGGTCGTAATTGGTCTATGCCCTGTATGACATGGTAAGCATCAGATGCCAAGAATTCATCCATTTAATGATAATAAAAGAAATTAGTACAATGACATTAAAGCACACATGCCAATTTACTCCACTTCTGCATCAAATATAATTACGTTCAACAAGATAACGCAACGCCATGCAAAACTACAATAAATGGTATATGTTGACACCTTGCAAATGTGAGTCTAATGTTCCGTGTGAGTGGACATCACATAATTCTACACGATTCACATGCTTTTCATGTGAAAAGAATCAAATCCATCAAGTATCCAAAATTATACCGTCTTCGTTCTAGTCTTGTTAGGCATCAAAGTTGGCAATAATTATGTGTAAATTCAATTTCGTATTGTGCACTTACACCTCTCAAACCAACAAGTGCAAATATGACGCATTAAACAAATGAACTCGAAATGATAAATATCCATTGGATCCAACATTATGGGGAGTTGAATGAAAACAAATTAGAATTGCAAAAAGAATTAAAAGGAAAATTTGAGATTAAAAAAAATGAATATTGCAATTGATAAAAGAATATGTATCTCAAAATGTTAGTTGAAACTTTAATGAAAATGTAATTGGTAGCAAAAAAAAAAAGTCTCTGCGCTGCACCGAGACACGGTGTTCGCGCGGTGTCCGGCTGTGCACGGAGACTCTCTTTTTTTCCCTTTTTTTTAGAGCCAACATTTATGGAAATAATATAATGATACAAAGAAATAAGGGAAAACCAAATTGAATCAAACCTTAAGAATACTGTCTGTGCTCTTCTCTTCTTCCAATATAGCATCCAATCAGTATACCAAAAAACACGTAATTGAAAAGAATTAATATAAATGAATGGCTATATAATGACACAAAGAAAGGGGGGAAATGTAATACAAACCTTAATGAGGTGTTACTCTCTGGAGTTTCTGTTCGGAATAAGCAAAGTGTTTCGTGTTAGTGGATATCACATAATTCTACACGATTCACATGCTTTTCAAGCCAAAATGATCAAATCCATCAACTATCCAAAATTATATCGTCTTCATTCTAGTCTTGCTAGGCAGCAAAGTTAGCAATAATTATGTGTACATTCAATTTCGTATTCTGCACTTACACCTCTCAAACCAACAATAGCAAATATGATGCATCAAACAATTGAACTCGAAATGATAAATATCCATTGGATCCAACATTGTTGGGATTTGAATGAAAACAAATTAGAATTGCAAAAAGAATTAAAATGAAAATTTGAGATAAAAAAATGAATATTGCAATTAATAAAAGAATATGTATCTCAAAATGTTAGTTGAAACTTTGATGAAAATGTAATTGGTAGCCAAAAAAAAATCTCCGCGCATCCGGACAGAGACTTTCTTCTTCTTCTTCTTCTAGAGTCAACATTTATGGGAATAATATAATGATACAAAGAAATAGGGGAAAACCAAATTGAATCTAACCTCAAGGAGATTGTATGTGCTCCTCTCTTCTTCCAATATAGCATCCAATCAATATACTAAAAGAACACGTAAAAAGAATTAATATAAATGAATGTCCATTTAATGACACAAAGAAGGGGGGGGGGGGATCTAATACAAACCTCAATGAGGTGTTACTCTCTGGAGTTTCTATTAGGAATAAGCAATGGAAGAGAATGGGTAGTGAAGGCATTGAAAGGGAAGCCATAGAGAAGATAATTCGGCGCACTAGGGTTGTTGTAAATAATGGTGGTGGATTGATGAATGATGGGGGGAGCGGTATGGATGAAGTTAATTACGTGTAAAAATGGAAGATACGATGGATTGCGTGAAGAGGAGGAGATGCGTGAAAATTTTAGGAAAAAAAAAATATTTTCGTCGACGATGGGAAATCGCGACACGTGGTGCCAAATTTTCTTGCTCTTTTATATTGTAGTGAAATATAACTTAAATGTCTTCCCTTGATTGAATTAGTCAGTTTAAAAAAATATATATATATATTATGCATATTTCCTTATTCAAATGGCTATTTCATTTGGTTGTTTCATATATATCCTAACTAAATAATATATTTAATTTAACAAAATTAATGCATACAGAATGTTACTATACAATTTGATAAAATTTTATTTTATATTATATTTACATTTATTTACAAGTTGTTTTAATTGATAGTTACATATGAATTCTCATGATACTTAAGTATAGATAAAATGGAATACCAAATAATAAGGTAATTCCCACTAAATTTTTATTAACTATACGACATTATAATTGCAATAAACATTTTTTTCTTATTTTTGCTCATTTTCACATTTAAGTCCTCAATTATTTTTCAATATGTTCTTATCATTCTATGAAATTAAATAACTTATTATAACATTATAATATGTGTTGAAATTCTAAACCATATACATACAACATTAATGGAATAAATATTTCAATATACAGAAAGAACGTACGATGAAGGAAGATGGAGAGAGACTGTTGTTGCTACGTTTTTTAATTTCCTATCAACATAGCATGTGAAAGGAATTGAAATATTACTAATTTTATAATTAATTATTAATGTAAATAGACGAGATGAAAGATGTGGGGTTGTTTTGTGTCAGTACATACATTATGTAATAAACATAATCAATATATTTTAGCTATTAAAACTAACCTTTTTCATTTTAGAATTGTAGGCAATAAAAGCAATTTTTTGTAGGCTAAAAGTAAGAATGGTTGTCAATGAAAGCAATTTGTTGTGGGTTAGAACTTCTCAAAACTCGAAAATAGCCTAGATGATATTTATGTATGTGCATGTATTCGTGTTGGGCATTGGAGATTTAGAGAAGTCGATTTACATTAGACAAATTCTACAAAAATAAAATAAAAAAATGGATGTTCTAGTCTTTGACAAATTTTTTGATAATGCTAAAAAGATAATGTAGTTTTTTGTCTCTTATTTTTTTTAATTCTTTTAGTAATGTCCATCTAAATGATGAACTTATGTTGATGAGCGTTGAGAACTTTTTTTTAGTTAAGCTTTGTTCGCATTTCAATTAAATTTCTAATATCAAGAATTTAAATGTTTGAAATTTCTAATTTAAATTTATCTATTACCATGAATTATTTTAATTATACGTCCTAAGAACGTGATAGCCCTACAATATTATTATCTCATCATATTAATGCAAATATGTATTATTATTTTTATTCATATTTACGAATTTTTGGAGCCATTTTTGGTTGGACGTTTATATGTCGGATCTCTTTCCACCACCGTAACTCATATTTGGCTTGAAAATTTATAATTTTAATATTTCTACTCTTATGGTTAGCATGTGTGCAATTATATTAAACTTTGATAACATGATTTTGTTGAAATGTCAATGAATAATAGTCATTTGTATTGGTGTTTGACTGATTTTTATATTAGATAAAATAACTTGAGATTTTTTTTTTCATATTCACCCAATTTTCGGTATTAAACAAATTTTAAAATGTTAATTATAATTAGCATATGATGTTGCATCATATTGGTATTTGATCACAATTACATTCTTGAAAAAGACGTGTTTTATGATATTATATTTGTATGATATATCCTATATTTTGTTATATGATTTTTTTAACATTGATAAATAAATTACTAAGCTAACATATCAATGACTTTTTTATTTTGTTTGCCAGAGTGGATTATAAAAGTATACATACTTCAAAAAAATTCCGTTGAGATCTACAGTAATAAGAATGATCATGTTGAAATTTTAAAACTAATTTTGTATAATGAGAGGTATTATATAATGTTAGAATTAGCCAATACTTTTTGTTTCAGAAGTTTCACTATTAAATTAATGGGTTATTTTTTTTATAATGTTTTTAGGGAAGTAATTTTCAAGTTACTATGTTTAAGAACACAATCGAAAAGTTATTTTTCATACTTGAGAAATGAAAAACATTTCAATTTCTTAAAAAAATAAGTAATCAACCCTTATTTAACATTTTCGCCTTGTATACATAATTTTATAAAGACTTTTATGTATATACCCTTTTTTTATTGTTTACATTTTTAGTTTTTCCTTTAACAATATCAATTACATCAACTATTTTAAAAAATATTACTAGTAATTCAAAAATATTATGAATACCATTCATTCGATATATAGAACGTGCAATGCATGTGCTTACTACTAGTTTGTTTAAGAGTGTACAAAATGATCCGACCAAATCAGAACCAAACCAAACAGAGTTGTTCGGTTCGATTCAACAAAAAAAATTAAATGTTCTAATTTTTAAAATTGAGAATCATTTGATTCTAATTTTGATTCAGTTCTAGAACCAAGAACCACTAAATATTTATATTTTATTATTTTACATATATTTATAAATTAGTGAATTACAATTCACAAAAAGAAAAAAAAAATTAAAATTCAATTGAAAATTAGAACAAAAAAATCATGTACATCTGATTTCTCATTTCTCAATGACAATGTGGATATTGGAGACCTTAATTCATTTTAGAGATTTAGACCTTAATTCGTTCCTCATTTTCTCTCATTTTCAATTCATACGCAGACTCTCAAATGAAGATCAACAACTATCACCTACCATCTATCGCCCGCTCAACTATCATCGTTACATGAATTTCTGAAATTGAAACCTCAACTTTCGATTTTCTTCGTCAAATTTTATTTTTTTTCCCCTCAATCAATAAGGAAACTATAAAAAAAACCAGAATCAAATGGTTCGTTTCCAGTTTGGTTCAATATCTTAAACAAAAAAAATTTATTTGGTTCCATTATCAAAAAATCATTTGTTCATAATTCGATTCAATTCTCTTGGAACCAAAACCAAATGTAATTATGTCCACTCTCAAATTTGATTATAATCAAGGACGGTTATTCTAATATTACAATGTTCCTAAGACAACAACTGCAATTGAATACAAAAGTTAATTCAAATGCATCATTTTAAAGTTTAGAGATCAAATTGCAATAAATATTAGTGAATGAGGACTACTGATGCACTTTGTCCTGTGAATTATCAGTCAATAATTTGCAGTTGATTGACCAACCATAACAGGACATGTCATCTGTTTAGGACAATATAATATCTACAAATCTTCTCCATAACTTCACGCGCTATAGAATCCCAAATATCACGCTCTCTTTAATTCTATTTACACCGTTCAAATGACATGCTTTATTCATTCAAATCGTTGATTGCACGCTGATAACCCCACACGTTTACTCCATATTTACCTCTACACCCACGATTTTATTACCTACATGCCCTTTTCTCTTATATTCCTTTTTTCCTATCTGAATATCTTCGTCCCCAAACTCTTCTTCACCTCCCTTTAATTTTTCCTTACACAATCTTGTCGTGTCTAAATTTATGTATTTTGGGTCTTGATTTTTCAATTTTTCTCAAGATCTGTTGAGTTTTTTTGGAGAATTAATCAATTTTCAGATCTGAAATAAATTTTTGAGTTTCAAGAATCGATTTGTTTGAAATAAATTTTAGATGTCGATGAACTCAGCATATTGGTGTTACAGATGCAACCGATTTGTTAGGGTGTGGACCGAAGATTCGATTGCTTGCCCCGATTGCAACGGTGGGTTTGTAGAAGAAATCGAAAATGCGACCCAATCTTCGCTGTCCGACTCCCGCAGACGGCGTTTTCCGGCCGCCACCATGTACATGATGCGGGATCCGGAGTCGGGACCTGGGTCGGTTTCCGGGGCGGGTTTGAGTTCCAGTCCGAGGCTTAGGAGGAACCGGAGAAATGGGGGTGATAGGTCACCGTTCAACCCGGTGATTGTCCTCCGTGGGCCCAATGATGGTGGAGGCGGTGCCACGGCCGGAGGTGGATTTGCACTGTATTATGATGATGGAGCAGGGTCGGGTTTACGTCCCTTACCAGATAGCATGTCGGAATTTCTACTTGGGTCAGGTTTTGACAGATTGCTGGATCAATTGTCCCAAATTGAGGCGAATGGTATTGGGAGAATTGACAGTAATCCGCCTGCATCGAAGGCGGCAATTGAATCTATGCCCACAGTCGAGATAATTGATCAACATATAGCCACTGAATCACATTGTGCTGTTTGTAAAGAGGCCTTTGACTTTGGGAGTGAGGCTCGGGAAATGCCCTGCAAGCATTTATATCATCAAGACTGCATATTGCCATGGCTTTCATTGCGGAATTCATGTCCTGTTTGTAGACACGAATTACCAACGGATGATGATAATAATGATAGTAACTATCATCGTGATACAACCTCAGTGAACAGAGGAGGGAACGAGATTGTGAATAATGATGAGACTGTTGGTCTTACAATATGGAGGTTGCCAGGAGGTGGATTCGCTGTGGGAAGGTTTTCCGGAGGGAGGAGAGGTGGGGAGAGAGAGTTGCCTGTTGTTTACACAGAGATGGATGGTGGATTTAACAATAATGGGGTTCCTAGGAGGATTTCATGGGGGTCGAATGGAAGTGTTTCGCAGGAAAGAGGTGGGTTGAGGAGAGTGCTCCGTGGTTTGTTCTCTTGTTTTGGCAGGAATCAATCATCCACTTCTAGTTCTAGTTCGGATTCTAGAATAAGTCAGAGGAGTAGTTTCAGTTCCACATCAAGACGTCGTAGAGGATGGGAACTTGATGTTAATGAAGGAAACAACAGAAGATGGTGATTTCTTAAGTGGGGTTGCTAGTAAATCAATCGACTTTGTGGAAGGTTGATGATGAAATTGGTGGTAGGCTTTGTTGTCAATTCATTGTAGTTAGATGGAAATGGAATGACCAATGTTGGCTGATTGGTTTCGTGTTCGTCCAAGAATTATTGCTCAGTGATATTTGGTTAATAACTGAAATGGAGATGGTATGTGAGCAAAACAGGATAAGAAGATGAAGTAACAGAGGAGAACAACTCTGAAACAAGTTGTCTTGTGGTTGTAGAATCAGCTTCTGAGAACTGTTAAGTAGAAGGTAAAAACCCCATGTACTGATTTGTATTTGAACTTGAGAGTTCTTGTAGTCTTTCTCTTAATTGTATTCCTCCTTATTTTTTCATTTGTAGTTAGCTTCGATTCTGCTTTTTTCATGTGTTATTGGTCTTCTTTAATGCCTAAGTTCAAATGCAGCTTATGAAGCCTAACGAGTTTGAGTTTCATGTTTGTAGTAGATCACTCTTTGGCGTATGATTGGCATATGACAGCCGAAGGTGTGACTATTTTGTTTCTAAAAATCAGATCTTTTGAACACGTGAAACATTCTATGGCACACATATGAATGATTGTCCACATTATACATTCGAAGAGAATGCATTCTAATGTATCGACTGCCAAAACCATGAAATCATGGTTTTATTGTCAATATATTACTAACTTGTTTAGTTTTTGTAGTTGGCTTGTATAGAGTTGCTATGAGAGATGGTTTGATGAGACTGCAAAATAGTTGTCAGTGTTTGAAGATTCTGAATTTTAAGTTTGATATCACAATTCAATCCGAGTTGTCCAAGCTGTCAGTCACGACTTGGATAAGCTGTGAATTGGCAAAACAAATCACTGGCTAGCTGTTTATCATCGGGATTTAACGCACAGTGGTCTGTTGGTCTATGGCTTCACGGATTTGAATTGTTTTCTAGCTGCAGCTGTGTATTCCTGGTTAGAGCATATTTTGCTGTGGTAAAATTTGATTTACTTTTAAGCACGACTGCACACTAGTCAATTGCATACTTGCTATTAGCACATTTAATGTAGTTGTGACTCCTATCAAGCTTGATAATGACTGATCAATCTCTTCAATTTCTAGCCTATTCATTCACATGCAAAAAAGAACAAACGCAATGGCCAGAAACTTGACATGCAATATAGGATAGCATTTGACATTTGAAACATGTTTGCGAAAATCTCAGTTATAATCGTTGAAATTGAAACATCCAAGTGTGATAAGATGTTTTAGTTTCTTTTCCTTGTATTTCATAAATTCAAAACCCTCTCATGCATGCAAAATGCAGGAGCTGGCAACTAGGTCTTGCTACAAAAACATAATGGATGACATAAACTATGATCACACACACATGGGAGGTTGGCATTTTTTTATTCAGGTCGGGACCCACGTGCAAATGTGAGGATAGTGTCAACCTCTATGTCAAACTTTTGGGCACTTTAACAAAATCCTTGCTATGATATATACTCACTTGCTTCTTTGATAGAATCAATTGTTTTGTCGTTTTGTGTTGTGTCGCACAAAATCTCTTGCATCTTCAAAGAGGCCATTGACCAGTTGAGGGTTGACATTTAGAGCATGTTTGATATATATTTTTTAAGAATAATTTTCGTGAAAAGTGGTACTTTCAAAGAATGCGGTTAAAAAGTAAGAAAAAATTACGTATACATGTGCATCCATCAATTCTAACATCAATCTAATTTCAGCCCCTGTTTGATACACATTAAAATTATCATTCTCATTTTTAATTACACATTCTTCAATAAAATAATATTTTCTATCACATCAATAGATTTTCCTTCTTTTTTCAGTCATACATTCTCCATCATTCTAATATTTCAAAATAAAGTGCCTCAAACATACTCTCAATCTTGGTTTTATGTACTTGATTTCACATTAAAGTTTGTGATATTTAGGGTGTGGTTGAAAATGCAAAAATATTCTTATCACATCATAGTTCATTGATTTCATCGGAGAATGTGTGGTTGAAAAAAAGGAAAAGTTATTAATGTGATGAAAATATTATTTTATTGAAGAATGTGTGGTTGAAAATGAGTAGAAGAATGAGAATGAAAAAAATAATGTGTACCAACAGGGACTTAGTCTGATTGCATTAGAAATCTANCGGAGAATGTGTGGTTGAAAAAAAGGAAAAGTTATTAATGTGATGAAAATATTATTTTATTGAAGAATGTGTTGATGAAAATGAGTAGAAGAATGAAAATAAAAATTTTAAAATGGGTACCTGGGGCTTAATTTTCAATCTTCAATTTTGGTGACCCTTGAGTTCTCACATGGTTTTGTTTAAAATGTTAAAAGTCAGTCATGTGGTGCTTTAACGAATAATTGTATTTGTGCGATCCATCAAAGGTTGAGATTAATGTGTCACCAAAAACTGAATGTCATCTTCAAGATAGGCTTTATTTTTAAAAGAGTATTTTTGTCATAATATCCAAGCATCTATAAATTTAAAGAGTAGCAGACACACTATTTTTGTTCTTTATTTTAATTTTCTCAAACATTTATTTCTATTTTCATTAATATAATTTTTTAAATGTCGATAGTTAAAATATTTAGTATAATATAAATATTTTAAGTAGTGGAGTATTGAAACTTGTAATTTTAATAAAATGTAATCTTTATCAAATGGAAAATGAATTTGACTCTTAAAAACATATCCCATTATGAATGAAAGGATTAAAAAAAAAGTTAAAATAAAAAATTTAAAGGTTTTTACTCTTTAAAATAAAGAATACTTCACTTTTAAATAATCTTTTGGAGTTATTCGTAAACGAGGATGCAATTTCCAACAATGTTCATAAAAATAGGAAATTTGATGCAAATGGTCCAAACCTTTGTCCATCTTGGTAGTTTAGTACCAAAACTTTAAATCGTAATAATAACGTCCCAAACCTTTGCGTTTTTAATACAATTGATTCTTTTGGATAGATTCCGGTCAAAAGAACCGTTAGTTTTCTTTTAAGGATAACTTGCTTATATAGCCCGAACTTTGGTAAAAGCAACAATCATGTACCTTACTAAATTTTCGTTTGATTTTTGTTCCTATCAGAGAATTTAACATAGGCAGTCCTCCTACCAAAGAATTTGATCAATTTATTTACAAATGATCCGACTTTAAAGTGAATCAATATAAAAATAGAATATTAAAATTTAAAAAAAAACTTGGATTGTGGTATATGTACACAACAATTTATATAATGATTTACTAATAAATAACGTAGCGAGATTTAATTGGATCATTTAGAGTAGTTAGTTTATTTAGAGCCCTTACATTTTGACACCTCATCTGTAAAAAATTATCTTCTTCACTCGTGCACCCCCATCCACCACCATCACTACTTTCACCACCACCACCTTAATCAAAGAGGATTGCTTTCCCTTATTTGCCGATAAACCCTGAAATGAACCAGGTGAGAAATCCCTTTGATTTCGCGGTCACTTAAGGAGTAAAATATTCAAGAATCTTACA
>CAIGRS010177823.1:0-14345 GCA_903798395.1 Fraxinus floribunda | reverse complement strand
GTTCAAAAACCTTATTCAAACCATCACACCTCCCTCTACAACTTCCGATCAATGTCTGGCCGAGAACCAACTCTACCACCACCACCGTTAATGCGGAGGTGAGATGGTTTGAATGATGGCGAGGTCTAGTGGTTTAGGTGGTGGAGGGAAGATAAGGCTGAGGGCGGAGAAGAAAGCTGATGATTTGAATGTTTTAATAAGATTTTTGAACTCATTTGCACTTTTAAAAAGTTTGGGAGCATAATTGTAATTTTTTTATTTTATTTAAATAGGAGGGTATATTAGTTATTTTACATTGAAAAAATAGTGAAAATGACGTTTTCCGCAATGAAACGTTGAAATAAGGGCGAAAATGCAAAAAGAAATGAAACGTAAGGACGTTTTACGCAATAAGTATTAAACGTATGGACATTTTGTGCTATTGAGCAAGTACAAATAAGTTTGAAACGTAAGAACGTTTTCCGCATTACGTGTCAAATGTAGGGACGTTTTGTGCTTAAGCCTTTTAATAATGCTTTGGACTCACTTGCCCTTTTTAAAAAGTTTGAGAGTATAATTACAATTTATTTTTTTTGTTTTATTTAAATTTGAGGGTATGTTAATTATTTTACACTGAAAAACAGTGAAAATGACGTTTTCCACACTGAAACGTTGAAATAAGGGCAAAAATGTAAAAAAATGAAACGTTGGAACGTTTTGNTTGTGCTTAAGCCTTTTAATAATGCTTTGGACTCACTTGCCCTTTTTAAAAAGTTTGAGAGTATAATTACAATTTATTTTTTTTGTTTTATTTAAATTTGAGGGTATGTTAATTATTTTACACTGAAAAACAGTGAAAATGACGTTTTCCACACTGAAACGTTGAAATAAGGGCAAAAATGTAAAAAAATGAAACGTTGGAACGTTTTGCACACTCAATGTCAATGGACGTTTTGCTAATAAGCCCATATATTTATAACTAGTCCTCAAATAATTCACACATCTTAAAGACCCACCACCATTCTTTTTTTCTATACCATTTATAAATATAAAATTTCTGCATTAGTCTCTGAAGTCCAACCTATAAGTTATTGCAGATCAGTAAATTTAGTTTACTAGTAATATGCACTTAATCTTTGCATACACTGCACATTGGTCCTCAAGACATGGATCTGGTCAATTCACCATTAAAAAAAGAGTCAAGTGTACAACACATAAAACAGCGAGAGCGGTAAAATAATACAAGACATTTCGAAGAAAAAATTCGAACAAAATAAATAATGAAAACGAAAATAACTTAGCCCATGTTTCGCTGAAATTAAAATAAAATTTTTAGTATATATTTTGATAAAAATTGATGAATTGAAAAGTTGTGAATCATATGGAAATGTGATTAAAATTAATACTTGACTTTGACTTAACTAAAATGTAGATTTTAATCCTCTCAAATAAGGTTTAGTAACTTAAGTACTTTCACTAGGAACGAACCATTCTACGATAATTATTTAGCAAATTCTTTATTTTTTTCCTTCACGTTATAACCTACAAGACATTACATTTCACACCGAACTAAAATTTTTAGCACTCTAGAATATAATTCTTGTTCCGCCTGACTTACCTACTTCCATTCTTATCTCCAGACTCCAGTCCTTGGACTGTTCTCTATGAGAAATCTATTATCTTAATTGTTGTTCGTCAACTCATTTACCCTCCCAACTTTCTTCTAAATTTCCCTTCTCTTCCCTTTAAGCCCGACTTTTGGATTTCTAATGACAACATGGAACGGAACTTATGTAGACCATTAAAGTGCTGCAAAATATTATTGTCGAGTGCTTAAAGGCTAAAAAGAAAATGTTGAGGGTGTAAACGTTAAAAACGAAAAGGTAAAGACCCTTTTTCATAATTTAATATCTCGTGGACATGTAATTTTCCATTCAAAGAACGAAATAATAAAGCAGGAAGACTTCTCTCCCACTCGACCGTCTCTCATTTTCATCTTCCATCGAAATCAACAAACATCGTATTGAAATTGATTTGCTCTTCTCAGTCAATCACAATCTAATTTCTTCTGTTCCATTTCAAAACATTACAACAAATCAATCCGTTTTTATTCGGGAATTTAGCTTCTCGGAGTAGTACCTGGAGTGTGGAATGATCGATTAACTTGCTCGATTTAATTGAAACGTCGTTGGAGAACTTGGAGTATGGAATATTTGAGTAATTGCTGAAATGGAGAGCGGTATACCGCGTGGACTCGATGGGTCCGAGATTCATGGGTTTCGTACCATGGCAGGTATAACACAGACACGAGTAAATATATCTAGAAGACACACGTCTTTCCTTGTGTATATTTGGTAATTTATTTTATGAAGTTTTAATTGTTTTGAGTATTTTCTGTCGCTAGGTCAACTTCCAATGGGCTTTGTGGGTTTTACTGTTTATCAGCTCGCAATAATTTAGCACCAAGGGTCCGTTTGACTGCAGATGTGGAAAATATGTGGAAACAAAATGAATTTTAGGGAATTGAATTGGTTAGAAATTGTTTTATTGGGAATTGTAATTAATTGTATTTAATTGAAATAATTTTTCACCTAGAAAATATTGAAACTTCGGTGTTTGTTTGATTTTGTTTTTCATGGAAATTGCCCATTAAAGTGATAATTTCTTTACCATTGAGTCTAAAATTTGTTTCACTTGTCAAAAAAAATTTATCATACCGAATACCATTCATTTGGCTTTGTTTTGCATGAAATTGTCAATAAAAGTCAATAAAAGTGATAAAAAATTTTAACATTAGGTCTAGAATTTTTTCCAATTGTCAAAAAAATAAAAATAAAAAGTTGAAAAATAAAAACCCACCTAAAAGGGGGGAAAGCAATTTCAACAAAATCAAGGAAAATGTGCACGTGTAAGAGAAAGTGAGAAAAAAATTTCTATGGAAAATTTCTACTATCAAACAAGACAAAAGCTAGAAAATGGAAAAAGAATTCCTAATTCTAGGGAAAATTAAGGGTATCAAACAGGACCTAAGATTTGATATAGGAAGAAGTATATGATTAATTGTTTCATTTATTCTTCTTCTTTTACTTTAGATTGTTTTGTTGAAAATATAAATTAAATAAATAAGTTTGACTCGTATTCCTAGCTTCAAATTTTGCCGCCACCAATTTATGAAAAGTAAAGGATAACTAAGCAAGCAATACACAATTTATTAGAACTTAATGCAAGAAAAAACAATACTTGACTGACCAACTATTGCAAAATGCCAAAATGTACCGCATTTGTGCATGCAGAACATGGAACTCGGGTTGACTATGATGGATTGGGTTAAAGCAATATCAAATTGTATTGAGTTAATATGTGCGTCATATGAAATGTAGGGTCCACAGCATTCAAGTGAGTTGCAATATACTAGTTGGACTGCCTTTGACATTATGAGCATGTTTGAACCCCAATTTCTGCAAAAAATGCATTCTGGAATAGTGATTTGAAGAAAATGCATGGTTAAAATTAAAAAATAAGGAAATGTTTTGGGCTTGTGTGTGATATTATTCTATTGAAGAATGCGTAGTTGAAAATAAGAGAGAAAAATGTATTTTGGAAATAATGAGACCAAACAAGGCTATAATGTTGAAATCAATTTTTATAATCTATCTTGAAACATGTTGACTGTAGTGTTACCAAGGTATAATGTCTCCTATTAATGGATTGATTCATATTTGTATGTGCTTATTGTGTTACTAAATGCTTTTTAATGATAAAATAAAGGTGTTCCATATTCTTGTTCATTTTAATATTTTTTGAAGTTTTAATTTCCGATCCTTGTTGCATTGATAGATTTGGACATCGGTGATATAATGGAGGAAGCCAAGACCAGATGGCTCAGACCAAATGAGATTCATGCAATTCTGTGTAATTACAAGTATTTCATCATTAATGTCAAGCCCGTGAATTTGCCAAAAAGTAATACATTTGTATGTTTATGTTTTTCCATACCTTTTTTGATTGATTAAAACAAATTTTATTTGAAGGGTTCCATTCTTGCATCTAAAGAGGCAAATATGTATGTATTTGGGATGATGTGGATTAGGAAAATTTATGGTAGGTTATAATTTATAGCTTATTTGATTTTATTGCAATGAAATAGGTGGCACAATTGTATTGTTTGACCGTAAGAAGCTGCGGAATTTTCGGAAAGATGGCCATAACTGGAAGAAGAAAAAGGATGGACGAACTGTCAAAGAAGCTCATGAACACTTGAAAGTAAGGGCTTTCTACCCTTGAATGTGTTATATGACGCCAAAAGATTATGTGTATGTTATGTTGATTACTTCTTTTTTGGTATATCTTATGTGTACTGATTATTTTGGATAAAAATGAATTCTCTTGGCTTCAACTTGAACTCACACATATACTCATGTGTATATTATCTTAGCCAATTCAATTAGTTTGTGATATCTACAAATGTTGAAGCACATTTGTATTAGGGATTCCATCAAGTTGCAACCTGGAAATCTTCTCCATGGTTTTACCATATGCATGGCCCATGGTGCTTTTTATCCCTATAGAAATGGAAATGGTAACCCTGGCATCTTGGATGGGTGTCCCAAATGAAGTAATTGTATCTCCTGGAGGATCATGGCTTGAATGAAAAGATGGCAAGAGGAATGGGAATTATCAGAAGACGATTGAAATCGGTTTTCCCTGGATTTAACTTTACTTCATTGGGTGATGACTTGGAGCCATAGAGCAATTCGTTTATTCCTAATGTGCAATCTCATGCAATTAGTTAAACACGAGTGATTTTATAGAAAGCTGCACTTAATGGACTTTCTGTCATTTGTTTTCTAATTTCTGGCCAAAACTCTCGGCCCCTTTTCCTCCTTCACCAACAAACATAGAAGTACAGGAATGGTTATGGTTATTCTAAAAAGATTTACTTCATATACTTGCTGTCATCTTTCCATGGACCATGGTTCTTTTTACCCACTATAGCTCCATTCTTGTTTTTGCATCTTGGGATAGATTAGGAATATGTCAACAAGATTTCATTTCTAAGCATCTGTCTTTCCGTAGTTTCTGCAAGAATTTCACATGAGGGATTATTGATTTTCTCTTCCTTTTGAGTTTTCACTGCTGTGTTTTGGATTCTCCACTGCTGTCTTTGATGAATCTTGCTTACATTGCTAAGATATGAAACTCATGTCATTTTTTCCCACTGAGCTGACTTCAAACCAGTTGATTTTAGAAATTTTCATCAACCGGATCTGCAGTACAAGTTACCATTAATTTTGGTTGTCATACAGGTTGGTAATGACGAAAGGATTCATGTATACTATGCACACGGAGAAGATAACCTGACTTTTGTTCGCAGATGTTACTGGCTACTTGACAAGTATGGAATTCTAAACCTAGTGAAATCCAAGTCTTGGCCTGATCTTTATATTTTTTGCTTATTGCTTCTACATTAACCATTACAAATGCCTTTATGCACTATTACCGAACATGAGAAGCCTGATCATATAAAACTTTAATTGTCGTCAGTAATTTTTTTGCAGGTCACTCGAACATATTGTCCTTGTTCATTATCGTGAAACTCAAGAGGTTTGCTTCTTACTAACTGCAATTTAATTCTCTGTGTATTATAATCTTCATATATGTTACCATGCTGATATATGGAATAATGCTTTTGGAAAGACACCACATCTCAATGAATTGGTGATCCTATTCTGGTTGTAACAACGAATTTGTAGAGAATAATACATGAGTAATTTGTTAACTATCGTTCAGTTTAGATATGCTTATGCATGTGCGGAAAGAACTTGCATACTCACTGAAGTTCATTCGTTTGGTTTCAACTATTAAATTCTCTTGATATTAGCTCTAAAGCTGAATAGTCATGTAGCGTAAAACGGCAATACCAGGCCACTTGCATTTGCCACCTGTACTTTTCTTGCTGATTGCTTATACTTGAAGTCTCTACTTATCATAAATGAAAATTGTTCAGAGTCGTATATGGGTCAACTTCTCGCCTTTTCATAATAATTGTTCTTATTTGTGTGGCTTGG
Organism: Fraxinus floribunda; assembly: GCA_903798395.1. Taxonomy (NCBI): domain Eukaryota; kingdom Viridiplantae; phylum Streptophyta; class Magnoliopsida; order Lamiales; family Oleaceae; genus Fraxinus; species Fraxinus floribunda. Next base: position 8,298 of record CAIGRS010177823.1, on the reverse strand, counting down.
CTGCTTTAGATGTGCCTTTTGCTTTCTTTGGACCTCTTGTCTTTTTGTTATGCATATATGTACCCTCAGCCGACAAATATTTAGTAGCTACCGAGATTAGCTGCATGGAAATTTATTTCCTTTCTTTGACAGATCGGAGACCATAGGTTGTATGTGAATACCTCAAGGTCATGATAAATTGTTAGGAGCTTTGGTTTTTGAGCATTATATATATTTCAATCACTTGAAATCTCATTTTCAAATATTTCTAATCTGGATGAAACTTGGGTTATGATTAACTCATCATACAGTTTCAGGGTTCTCCAGCCACTCCTATGAATTCCAATTCTTCTGCTGTCTCTGACCCATCTGCTCTTTGGCCTTCAGAAGAATCTGATTCCACAGTTGACCGGGCATATGACGGCAGATCACAATCAGGTGAAATTAATATATAGACGATGATATCATCTTTTACCATATTTGGTCCATGTATAAAATCATTTTCTTACACATTCTACTGTAGAGTTTCCAAATCAAATAAAATAAATTTATATAAGCAGGACTTTGAAGTCTTTGACATGATTTCTTCATCGAATATGGCTAATGTTGAAGTACTTGTTCCTCAATTATTTTCCAGTGAATAATGGCAGTATGACTATAAAAAATCATGAACAGAGAATTCATGAGATAAATACACTTGAATGGGATGAGCTTCTGGTGCCAATTGATCCAAATAAGCCAATTACACCTCAAGAAGGTGATGAACTCGATATTTTTAAGTGTTTGCATTTGTAATATAAGGTTCTAATGGACATGCTGATCATTTACTTTATTTGTGCGTGCAATTTTCTGGTCACAGGGAAAACTTCAGGCTTTGATTTACAGATTCAAATGAGTAATTTCAAAACTAATGTAAGCGAACTGTTGATTTTAATCTGTATCTCATATTCTGAATATATCCTTGTTTTCTTGTGTGAAAAGCTACTGAAGGAAGTCCTTCCAATTTTGCAATTTTTTGGTGTGGGTATGAGAATTACTCTTGCAGGCATTTACTATTGAATATATACGCATTTTATCTTCGAAGACTAGACCATATCCTTATAATAAACCTGTCCTGATGCTCTAAAACTAAGCATAAATGGGTAATGAATTGCCATAAAGAGATCCTTCCCTCTAATTTTTGCTTTTTCTGATTAACAATGGTGTATGAAAGTGAATGTCCTTTTGGTTAGTGTACCTTGTTTCACGGGATCATATACAGTAGGTGAAAAGTTCCTCTGTCATATAATATTGTAGTATGCGTGAAACTTTCATTACAACCTCTACATAGAGGCTTTGATTTTGCACATTCTTGATTTGGTTTTTGACTTTTTGTGTTTCGTTCCTTTATCTTTGCTTAAAGTTGACTGATACATAGATCCACATGTGCATATTCATTTGTGCAGTTAATTCAGTTATTTCTGGTATTTTCATGTTGCTGTTTCATATGCTTTTAATGTGAACAAATTCGGATGTGAATGGAAATTTTGCGCGAGATGCCTACTCATTTTTGCATTTAATTATGTTGCTGCTTTTCATATCAATCATGTCACTAAATTGTTAAATTGCTCGTATCTCTTCGATCAATTTTGAAGATAGAACATTGTGACATTTTTGTGAATTGAAAATTTATAAGGTTTTTCTCCATAACAATGCCTAATTTTCTAAAAGTTATGCCCAGAGTTCTAACAATCTTTCTGGGTATGTTACTGAAAGTAATTCAATTAGCTCAATATTTTTCAATAATATATCCTATCGGACAATGGGAAGTGAAGTGATTGTGAATTTGCAGAATACAGTTCCTGGACTGAGGTCAGTGGGTGGACGTGATTCTTTAGATAATCTGAGCCAAGATGCTTTGCAAACACAGGATAGTTTTGGGAGGTGGATAGACTATATAATTGCTGATTCCCCAGGATCAGTAGATGATCAAACTCTAGAATCTTCAATTTCAGCTGGTTATCATCCCTTCACTCCTCCCACGAATGATAACCATGGCTCGTCTGTTTTGGGGCAAATATTCAACATAACAGATGTCTCACCTGCGTGGGGTCTTTCAAATGAAGAAACAAAGGTTCTATTGCGTCACTTTTACCTCGTACTATTTGCATGAAAGTAATAAACTGGTATACATGTTACTCTTTGAGAATAAAGTGAGACATTTTTTTCCCTTGCAAACAGATAGTAATCTTTTCATAATAGATATTGCCTCTATTTCAGAATAATGTCTTGTGCTTGTTTTTGTCTATATTTAAGATTTGATCAGTTCAACCTTTTAAACCCAATATGATTTTGGAAGGCAATGTTTGATATTTATTTTATTATCACATCACTGTTTATCTCTTTTGTATGTTTATGATACGTAACTAGACAATTGTTATAGATAGCCCTCTGCTGAATAATGATCATTATTGTGCAGATCTTAGTGGTTGGGTTTTTCCATGAAGGACAAGTACCCGTCCCTGAGTCCAGTGTATTCCTTGTCTGTGGAGATTCTATGGTCCCTGCAGTAGCTGTTCAATCTGGAGTGTTTCGTTGTTCAATTTTGCCTCAGTCTCCTGGATCAGTGAATCTGTACTTGAGTTTTGATGGCCACACACCAATTAGCCAAGTTTTGACCTTTGAGTTTCGTGCTCCTTTGGTGAAGATGACTCCTCTAGAAAATAATTCTGATTGGGAAATATTTCAATTTCAGACGAGGCTTGCTTATTTGTTGTTTTCATCATCCAAGAGCCTGAATATCGTTTCCGGTAAAGTATCACAAAATGCCTTGAAAGAAGCCAAAGATTTTGCTCAGAAAACGTATATTATCTCTGATAGTTGGAAATATTTGATGGAATCAATCAAAGACGCCAAGATGTCTTTCCCTCAGGCAAAAGATAGCTTGTTTGAGTTGACTTTGCAGAATAGACTACATGAATGGTTGATAGAAAATGTATTAGCAGGGAGCAAAATTTCTGAACGTGATGAACAGGGTCAAGGTGTAATTCATTTATGTGCCATTCTAGGTTATACATGGGCTGTTTATCCGTTTTCATGGTCCGGCCTGTCGTTGGATTATCGAGACAAATTCGGATGGACAGCTGTTCATTGGGCTGCATATTATGGAAGGTACAGTTATGTTCTCTACACGAAATGGCAGAATGTATTCCTCCAGTTTCCGTTTTCCATCTATATGTTCCTCTCCTTGAGTACGCTTATTATTGAGCATTTGTTTGTGTGGGGTAAGATAATTATCCAAAATTAGACTTTGAAATGATGTATATATGAGATACTGGAGTAACAATATTGTAGGAATACTGTTGAAAATTTTTAGTTTTCTATTTGAGCGTTCACATCAGTGGACTTTTTTCAAAGTTCTCGAAAACATCATATTTTGCATGTTTGGCTTAGCTTATAAAAAGTAAAGCTTATAAGTAAACTAAAGCTTTATAAGTATGTTTGGCTAGCATAAAAAAGATTTTTTTTTTCTTATTTATAAGTAAAAATGTTAATTATTTTGTCGGCAATGTAGGGATTACCGTCAAAATAGTAACTTATTTCCAGCTTTGACCGACTAAACGACTTATTTACCCTTGCTCTGAATGAAAAGAAATGACTTATTTCCCTCCAGACTTACTTTTTTTTTTAAAATTATTTTAAGTAATTTTTTAAGATTAGCCAAACATTTCCTTGTGTATGATCGAGTATAATTATTTTCAGGGAGAAAATGGTGGCAACCCTTTTATCTGCTGGGGCAAAGCCAAATTTAGTCACAGATCCAACACCAAAAAACCCTGGTGGATGCACTGCTGCCGATCTTGCTTCTATAAATGGTCATGATGGATTAGCAGCTTATCTTGCTGAAAAGGGCTTAGTTGCACATTTTAAGGATATGACATTGGCTGGAAATGTCAGTGGGTCGCTGCAAACCACAACAAATGATTCAGTGAACTCTGAAAATTTCACGGAGGAGCTGTATCTGAAGGATACTCTGGCAGCTTACAGGACAGCTGCCGATGCAGCTGCACGTATTCATGCTGCATTTAGAGAGCACTCATTCAAACTTCGGACAAAAGAAGTTCAATCATCCAATTCGGAGATTGAAGCACGCAACATAGTTGCAGCAATGAAGATCCAGCACGCTTTCCGCAACTTTGACACACGTAAAAAGATCAAAGCGGCTGCACAAATCCAATATAGATTCCGTACTTGGAAGATACGAAAGGATTTCCTCAACATACGTCGCCAGACAACCAGAATTCAAGTGAGTCCTACTTTCTGTTTTCTCATCATTTTGATATTGGAAAGTTGGCACTTTTTTAAGTTGGTCGGCTGTCCTCAATCATTATAGTTGTACAAAAGTCTCCAATGACGAAAATTGTCCTACTATTAAATTGTCACATGACCCCTCACATGTCCCCATTTATAAACCTAGGTTTCTTTCTCAACTTGGAGGTGCCCAAATTTTGAAGTGGGATATTTTTTCACTATGTCCATGTGATGATTTAACAAAGATTTTGATGGTTCCTGCCATTGGAGACTGATAGTTCGACCATAACGAAAGGATGAGGATGGACTTGCACATCTTTTGAAGGGAACTTGCTATTCAGACAGTAATTAGGGGACAAATTATGCAATTTTTTCTCTTGTTATATTATGCTCAAGTTCATTGGTATATGCTTGGGACGTTGAGTTTCTTGATTGGCACCCAGTAAGAAGTCGGAATGACTAGAAAACTGAAAAAAAATGCTATTTTCCTTTGCTTATGCTACCTAACATGTATTATCAGGATGTTCCGTTACTCTGGTATTCCTAGCCACTGATTTTACGTGTAACTCGTACTTGATGATGTCTGCAAAATGTGATTGATACTCTAAGCATTTTTCTACTGGATAGCATTTGATGTGATTCTTCTATAATGCAGGCTGTTTTCCGGGGTTTCCAAGTCCGGAGGCAGTACCGTAAGATTGTTTGGTCAGTCGGAATCGTTGAAAAAGCAATATTACGTTGGCGTCTAAAAAGAAAGGGCTTCCGGGGGCTTCAGGTTCAAGCCGATGCAGCCCCCAATGATCAGACTCAAGATAGTGATGTAGAGGAGGACTTCTTCAAAGCCAGCAGAAAACAAGCTGAGGAACGTGTTGAGAGATCTGTAGTACGAGTACAGGCAATGTTTCGTTCAAAGCAAGCACAAGAAGAATATCGTAGGATGAAATTGGCACATAATGAAGCAAAGGTGATAACTTTTCTTCTATACTTGTGTGAAATTTGCAACTGCGTTCTTCAATATTCCAAAAATTTAGCTTACGAGTCGCCAATCAATTTTTCTAGTTAGGTCCTCAAACTTTCATCTCCACTTTCTCTGGTCCCCATTAAATGGAAATGGTCAACTTTTCCGTCACAGATTACTTGCCCTGACTTGATAAAACAGAAGGTTTCCATCTAGGGAAGATCAACATACTTCAGAAATGAAAGTTCCGAGACTGATCAGGAATTTATGTGTTTTATTTGTGAAAGTTCGATACCATGGAAATTTTTTGTTGCTAGATTATAATCCTAACTTGTATTATCAACTGATAATTGTTATGTTGCAGCTCGAATTTGAAGGACTTCATGATCCTGACAGAGACATGGGATAAACTTATATCTGCAAAGACAATGGAAGTGTTAGAACAAGTGGAGGTTTGTGTTATTGACAAAAATGTGTGTACATTTTGTAAATTCCGAGATTGAGGAGTTCAATTTTTGTTTTAGCCCCCGTTTACATGTTCTACAAAAATGTGTTACAGGACATTTTATTTGTCTATGGTGGTTAAACTTATTTGGTTGTATATGTTTTTATTTCTGTACATGTTTGTATAAGGTATGTTTTACTTATTTTTAGGAATTACTTTTGAATTAAGTAATCCACTACTTAACATTGATAGACAAAATAATAATTATTCTAAAATATATTTTGCAAATTTGTGTGAAAACTTACCCGCCTTCACTGGATAAAAAGGCGTGTGGAGCCCTTTGTGTATGAGTAATGTTATTCATCCTCATTGAGGTTACAACTCCAGTTTATGTGACGTTAATGTGGGATTAAATGATCATTTAATTTCACATTTCATTTAACCTATCATTTAGAGCTACATAGATTGGGGTTGTAATCGCAGTTGGTTGTAATCGCAGTGGGGATGAATATAATTTTGTTTGTGTATTACTTCAGTAGCAACTTGAAGCATGATAGAATAGGGACGTAAATGCAAATAAAATTCAATGAGAATCCATTTCTACTAAATTGGGGACCAAATCTGCTATTCCTCCCAAATTAATAAAATGAGGTACGTTTGGGCTTGAGTGAGCCCAGAAAGAACCACGAACCAGCCCCATAACACCAATCATCGAAGGGAATAATTCATTAACAATTCAAAATTCAGGTTTTAAGTTTAAAAAATACAAACACCAGGTATTTAGGTAATTAATAAAAAATATTTATTATTTAAATATAATAATTCAATAAATTAATTTATTAAATATAGTAATGACACAATTATATGCACTTTGGTCACAATTATCTAATTAATTAATCAAAAAATATTTTTCGGTCACAATTTATCAAATTATTGGTCATAATTTTTTTCTCGACCACAAATCAAAATTTTTATAGGTCACATATTATTCATTGTTACTAATCGAAAATTTTATTGGCCACAACTCATTCATTCATTGTAAATCGATCACAACAAACCCGAGTTCGTTTCTCGACTGGTGCAATGTATTAAAATCTTTGAGGTACCCCCTCCTTCCACTAAAAAAAAAAAACTTATCAAATTATTGGTCATGATTTATTTTTTTGCTCACAAATCAAGGATTTTATAGGACACTGGTTATTTCTCGGTCACGGATCGAAAATTTTATAAGACAAGTTATTCTTCGATCACAGAATCAAAATTTTTATTGTCACAGCTCGATTACAATTTAATAAATTGTGAGTTACAGTTACAATTTTTAGGTTATATATTATTTATTTGTCAAAAATTAATCAATTATTGATCACAATCAACCAATTAATTGGTCTCAGATACCCACCCCACCCACCACCACTGCCACGATGACCACCAACAAAGCCGTCGCCACCATGACCACCGCACAAAGCACCATCTCAAACACCACCACTGCACAACAATTGCAGCCACCATCTCAATGCTGCCTCCAACAGCACCACCGTCACCATCAGAACCCACCACTATCACCTTAAACAAATCAACACTACCGCCAACTCTCCCCTAGAACCACCACCACCATTGCAAATGAATCACACATGGCAGAAAACACCACTACTACGTCACGCCGGATCCACTACCACTACAACCTCACCTCCACAACACAACCAACAAATAGAGATCCACCATCAGCAGCCGATCCACCACCACCACCACTTCACCTCCACAGCACATCCACCAAATCTCGGTCCACCATCATGCAACCAGATCCATCACCTCACCTCCGTAGCACAACCACCAAATCAGGACGCAGAGCACACCATCGCCACGGCCAAATCCATCATCACCAACTCTAGATCCATCATTAGTAGCCCAATCCACCACCACCACTAAAACCACTAAAACATCACCACACCATGGGAACCACCACGACCAACAAACAAAACCCAACCAAATCTAGCGTGGCCGCCATCTTCACGTTCAAAATCATCTCATCACTATGACGACACAACTCCACTGCGAGCGGGGTGGTTCTGATCGGTGAACCTCTCACCGTCTGTAGAGGTGCTTTATTGCGATTGTGGTGCGAGGTTGGGTTGTCGACAAATAGGGAGGAAAAGGCTGGTCTGTGGTGCAAGAAGACGAAGATGGCACAGCCAGAAAATTTCAGATCTTAGCATGATAGCTACAACTGGGATTGCTCATGACGACACTCAGTTCGCCAGATGCAGCTTCTGTTGGTGAAGAGGATGCCGCCGGTGAGGAGGAAGAGAATGAGTGAAAGATGAGAGAAACGCGTGAAGATAAGTGAAACATGTGAAGATGAGGATGTGGGAGAGAGTGGTTTAGGTTAATATAATTAATAATTCAATTAATATCGAATTTTTAATTAAATAAACTTCACGTTTGGATTTTGAATTTAAAAACTTAAAGGGAAAAATTCATATTTAAGGTGTATTCTTTACCTCAATTCAAAAATAAGGTAAAATAGTTTGAAAATTCAAAAATCAGGTATGCATTTAATTATTTTAAAATATTTATTAAATAATGTCACATTTTATGATTAATGGTCATAGATTCATAATTATAAATT
>CAIGRS010177820.1:0-23168 GCA_903798395.1 Fraxinus floribunda | reverse complement strand
ATGTAAAAGTTGTTTTGATATTTTTAAAATAGGGTAAAGTAAAGGTAGGATAAATGAATTTTTCCCTTAATACTTCTCGTTCCGATCTTCCAACACCGGGCATGTGTCGGCCCATTTACATTTTATTACCAGAGTCCTATGTTTTTAATAAACAATCGCCATCCTCGGTATGTTCTGCTTTCCTAATCAAAATATGAGATAGAACCCCTTCTTTTGAAGTTACAGTGTTATTTCAAGAAGCTAGAGGTCCCACGAAAGAATAGTTTCGCATAGTAGTATATTCATTACTAGACGAGTAAATACAATAATAGACAAACACCTCACATCTCTTTCTTTATCTTGTATCAATTGTCACCGAGTATAATATATCAATCACGTCGATTAAATGTCATTAGAAGAAGTTTCAAAGAATAATTGCATGTTTGAGTCGAATTAAAATCTGATTTTAATCTAAGTCAAAGTCAAACAATCAATATCAACCACATCTTTTATGGTCCCACATCTTTTCAACCACACATTTCAAAAACTTCTATCACAATCTACCTAAAATCTGATTTTAATCTACACCAAACACCCTCTAAATATTAGGGTCAACAAACTTATTTCCGTTTACCATGAACTAACACAACAATATCAAACCAACCGCTGCATATGTTAGAAACTAGATAAAAATATAACATTTTAAAAAAAAAAAGAAAAAGGCAAAAGCATTCTGCAAGTCATACTAATGGAATTCTATATTATTCCTTTTACTTAACGAAAAAGCTGAGGATCGTGTTTGGTTTTGAGTAGCTCTCATGCTCAAATGTACTAATAAATTTATGCAGTTTTTCACCGTTTAACTTCTTCTTTCCTTTATTCTCTTATACACTTCAAGTCTTTTTCAGCATATTGCTTGTAAGCTTTAGTGTGCACCTAATCAGCAAAACTAGCTCTCTCCTTAACAAACTGATGGCTTGTCCAAACGAAGTAACCTCTTTCGAAATCTTATAAAAGGTTCAAAAGCTTTCATCATAATATCATCGAACACTAACAAGCATTTACGCAAGAATTTGGGTCGGGATAATGGGGCGAAGAAACATTTTCCAGTCGGCTATTCATTTCCTTTTCGTTTGCTGTCTTGGATTCATCTCGACTCCAGTCGAAGCTGCTGTAAAAAAATACCAGTTTGACGTGAGTAGATCGCATGCAATAATTTTTCATGTACCCAAAAATGTTTTCTTCCTAATTTTCTTCTTTCTATTCGAAACACATTTTTAGATTCAAGTAAAGAACATCAGCAGATTGTGCCATGCTAAGCCTATTGTCACTGTGAATGGAATGTTCCCCGGGCCAACAGTTTATGCTCGAGAAGGAGATCGAGTTCTCATTAACGTTACTAATTATGCACGATATAACATGTCGATCCACTGGTACGAAGTAAAACATTGAAAGTTCGACTTGACTGATGCAAATATGTTATGTTCGACTAGTGATCGTGGTACAATGTATGTTCTTTGCAGGCATGGATTAAAGCAATATCGAAATGGCTGGGCAGATGGACCGGCTTATATAACACAATGTCCAGTTCAGACGGGACACAGTTACACCTATGATTTTAATGTAACAGGACAGAGAGGAACACTATGGTGGCATGCACATATATTTTGGCTAAGAGCCACTGTCTATGGTGCCATTGTGATAATGCCTAAACAAGGGACACCGTATCCTTTCCCTCAGCCTGATTCTGAATTTAATTTAATCTTAGGTGAGTCTTCGAAAAAAAAATCCCATTTTTTAACAATTTTTCGTCTTGACTGACTCACGGTGAGACCTAATCGGCTCCAAATTGCATTTTTGGTTGAAAAAACAGGAGAATGGTGGAATGATGATGTAGAAGAGGTCGTTAAACAAGGTAACAAACAGGGCTTGCCTCCGAAAATGTCGGATGCACATACGATCAATGGCAAGCCAGGACCATTATTCCCATGTTCTGAGAAATGTAAGTAGGTTCGACTCATGAAAGAATTTTCGTCTAAGATTAAAATAAGTTACTTATTTCAAAAATAACTCTTATGCAGACACTTATGCGGTAGAAGTCGAGCAGGGAAAGACATACCTCTTGAGAATCATCAATTCTGCGCTCAATGACGAGCTTTTCTTTGCCATCGCTGGACACAACATGACAGTAGTAGAAATTGACGCGGTTTATACAAAACCCTTTATGACCGAAGCAATCTTAATAGCACCCGGCCAAACCACAAATGTCCTCGTCCGAACCAACAGGCTGCCTGGACGATACTTCATGGCTGCAAGGTCTTTCATGGATGCACCTATATCCATAGACATCAAAACTGCCACAGCTATACTTCAATACAAAGGCATCCCAAATACCGTACTCCCAAGCCTCCCTGCATTGCCTGAACTCAACGACACTTCATTTGCACTAAGTTACAATTCAAAGCTCCGGAGCCTCAATTCTCCAAATTTCCCAGCTAACGTCCCACTTAAAGTTGATCGACAACTTTTCTACACAATCGGTCTCGGAATAAATCCCTGCCCAACTTGCCAAAACGGAACACAACTCACCGCATCCTTAAACAACATTACTTTTGTAATGCCTCGAGTAGGCCTTCTACAAGCTCACTACTTTAACCAAAAAGGGGTGTTCACTACCGACTTTCCAGACCGTCCTCCAATGCCTTTTAACTACACCGGTGCACCACTCACTGCCAACCTCCGAACTTCGCGGAGCACTCGACCACGTCTCAGCAAAATCTCATTCAATTCAACTGTGGAGTTGATATTACAAGACACCAACCTTCTCTCGGTCGAATCTCATCCGTTCCATCTTCATGGATACAACTTCTTCGTTGTTGGGACCGGGGTTGGAAACTTTGATCCTAAGAAAGACCCTGCAAAGTTTAACTTGGTAGATCCTCCTGAAAGAAATACAGTTGCAGTCCCCACTGGTGGTTGGACTGCCATAAGGTTTAGAGCTGATAATCCAGGTACGCTTAGCAGTCAAGGGATAAGAGTACAATATGATATGTTAAGGGATGGAAATTTACAAGGGTTTGGCTTCTCTTCTTAATAAGGTTGACATTTTAAAATAAAACAACAAATCTTAACTTGATATCAGAATCTTCAAATGAGCCACCATCTTGTAGGGGATGTTAAGGGATGGAATTCCACGTCGAATAAAGAACGTAGACCAATTTATAAGAATTTGAGCAACTCCTTTTAATAAGATTCACCTTTTAAAATAGAACCAAAAATCTTAACATGATAGACTCACATAGTCTTAACACATTTATTAGAATTATGAAGAAAATATTCAATTTGATTATACAAATTAATTGATTTTCTATTCATGTAGGAGTGTGGTTCATGCACTGTCACTTGGAGCTACATACCAGCTGGGGTTTGAAGGTTGCATTTGTTGTAGAGGATGGACCTGGCCCAGATCATTCTATTTTGCCTCCACCCAAAGATCTTCCACCTTGTTAAATTAATCAAATTAATTTGTGAGAATTTGTTGTTTTATTGTTGGAAGCTGATTTGTTGTAAGAATCCCCTGCAAAATGCAGAGTTCATAATGATGAAATAATGTTAAATGTGAGAAATTGTTAATTTTTTTGTCACGGTGGATTCTGAAGTCGACGAGTAGAGTAAAATTTTCGTAGCCCCATTTAATTTATAAATTAATTAAATAGTAAATTGTCATAAGACTTGGAACAGTCAGGCCACAAAAGATGGCTAATGTGGTTGGAGAACCTAAGCCTATATAAATCTCACAAAAGAAGCCCCTACTTTCGGTGTGAAATCTAGATTCCCATAAATTCAACTAGAAATTGTGACAAACGACCACGCTTCCGACTTGACGTTCATGTCGAGTAGGTGCCCATACACCCTAAGTGGTAATCCAGACCAGAAGACATGATGTCTACTTCTGATACCATTGTCATAGGATTTGAAAGAGTCAAACCAAAATAATTAACCATGTGATTGGAGCCTCCAAACCTATATAAATCTCACAAAGAAGATCAATACTTCTCGTGGGATCTAGATTCCCATAAATCCCACTGAAATCATGGCACATATAGGATATAATCCCCACATAGCATCAAGAAAAACCTCGAGGGAATGGACGGAAACTGGTGGAAGGACAAGATAAGTCACGACAAAGTTGCATTGTAAATTTTTGAGAATCAAAATTCATGGACAATTTTCGACAACTTATAAAGCTAAGGGACCAATGTTTTAACCCCAAAACAACTTATCAGCATCTCCAGTTGAAAAAAGTTGACTCAATTCGAAGCCTTCACAATTTTTCCGTCTGTTGTTCAGTCTCCCGTGCAACCACCGGAAATGACCGGAAAGAGTAAGATTCTGATAATCGGAGGTACAGGGTACATCGGAAAATTCATTGTGGAAGCCAGCGCCAAGGCCGGCTACCCGACCTTCGTTTTAATCCGAGGGTCCACTCTCTCTAATCCAGGTCCTGACAAATCAAAACTCATTGAGAGCTTCGAAAAATTGGGCGTCGTCTTCATCCATGTCAGTATGTATAAAAATGTCAATTAATCTTTGTTCCTTATTCAATTTAATGCCTTAATTAGTTAATTTCCCCAATGATATGGTAACACGAGCAATTTTTAGGTTTAAATTATTAATGTGGAGGTAATTTATTTTATACTTGCTCCGAGAAGCTGTGTTATTTGATAGGAAAAAATAATTAATTACGATACAGATATTGATTTTTGGATTTATATAGGGAGATTTATATAATCATGAGAGCTTGGTGAGGGCAATAAAGCAGGTGGATGTGGTAATATCGACACTTGGTTATGCGCAATTAGGTGATCAAGAAAAGATTGTAGCTGCTATTGAGGAAGCTGGCAATGTTAAGGTAAACTCTGATAAGCGTAAACAAAAGTTACTTATCACCAAAATAAGTTATCAAATTTGGTTTATTGAATTATGTACAATACGGATATTATTGCATTTTTGAATTGAAATCAATTTGATAAGATGTTTGAATCAGGGGCACTCTTAAGTGCTATGAATGGATAAAGTTATTTGCTTTTTCATCAGTCTTCTTAACTAGTTAGTCTTTCTCAGTCTTCTTAAAAAGTAAAAACATGCATTAACTGGAAAACTAGGGGGAAACAAAGCACCAAAGGGAAAGAAAATTACCTAGGTAATCATCTTTTGTTGCGGTTTTCTTCTTGCAACAGATATGCCATCAAATTTTCTAACTATTCAATGCTTCCAGCGATTCTTTCCTTCAGAATTTGGAAGCGATGTTGATCGTGCCCATGCTATTGAGCCCGCAAAATCGATGTTTGGGCACAAAGCTCAATTTCGTCGATTTGTTGAGGCAGAAGGAATCCCTTATACCTTCGTCTCGAGTAATTTCTTTAGCGGCATATTCGTTAGAACACTGGCACAGCTAGATGCCACAGCTCCACCAAGGGATAAAGTTGTTATCTTTGGGGATGGGAACACAAAAGGTGAGCCATGATCTCTATAAAGCATATCTTATTTACCATTGCAAAGTGCATAAATTTGTGCAAAAATGGTGAATTTTCTTAAGCATACTTGGCATTATTTAATCAGTGGCAAATTCATACAGCCGTTTTTAACAAGGAAGAAGATATTGCTACTTATACCATCAAAGCGGTGGAGGATCCAAGAACATTGAATAAGATCCTCTACATTAGACCTCCTGCCAACACGATATCTCACAACGAACTAGTTTCCTTGTGGGAGAAAAAGATTGGCAAAACCCTTGAAAGATCATATATTCCTGAGGAGGAAGTTCTAAAGAACATTCAAGGTAAGTGACATATTAGAATTTACATTTAGCCCTTGTCGAAATTCTCTTCATGGGAAGTTATGGTGCATCTAATCTATTATACTATTTAATCATGCAGTACATACCAAACGAGCCCTTTAACCTGACTAGTTCACTTTTTTTTTTTGGCTGAGTATCTTGCAGAAGCCTCAGCTCCACTAAATATCCGATTATCAATCTGCCACTCTGTCTTTGTGATGGGAGATCAAACAAATTTTGAGATTGAACCATCAGTTGGTGTCGAGGCGTCACAGCTTTATCCTGATGTCAAATATGCCTCTGTGGATGAGATGCTTGACCAATATGTTTAAGGAATTTAGCTATTTCTGGGCACAACTTCGAAAGGAAAAAAGGATCTGCTAATTGCAGTGCCTTCCAACTTAGTTTTGTAGCTCTAAAGTTTACGCTACCATTATTTTTCAATGAAGCATGTCTGTACTGTTCCAAATTTATTGGCATAAATATAAATTTCTTTAATTGAATGAGAGTCTATACTAGAAAACCAAGAAATTTTTTGTTTAATCTTTCGCTTATTGCTTATTGAACACTTTTTTAGTTTTATTAATGGGTATGAAATTGAGGATATTAATTGAATAAATGACAGCAAAGTCGCTGAATAAATAATCTGGTAAATTAGGTGTCCAATGGAATGAAGAATGATATAGTATGTTATTTAGGCCATGTCAATATTTCTCTAACAAATTAAGTTTGTGTTTTGTCTCCCATTATTGTAAAAGAAATGGAGTAATGAATAATATTTTTTTGAAGAATGTGTGGTTGAAATTTAAAGTAATTTTATTGGTTTGTGTGTAGAATATTTTATTGGATGAATGTGTGGTGGAGAATCTTACTTTAGCAAATAATGTTTTGCAATAATGGGAGACAAATAAAGTCTAAATCAGACTATCAAAAATTAGGCCTTCTTTTTATGAGTAATGCTATTTATAATGGAAGTGATGTAACAATTTATTGTTTCTCACATTTCTCTCTCTATAATTTTCATCTCTCTCATAAAAATTGAACAGTTCAATTTCATTATTCCATATAGACTGTTACATCACCGATATTTCATCATCATAATGATAAATAACATTATTCTATTTCTAATATATTTGGAATCAGCTACATATATTTTTTTGTTGTTGATTTGTTGATCATGCTTTGGTTAATTTTTTGTTTTTGATTTGTTGATCATGCTTTGGTAATTGATTCACGGACATTTTTATTTTACCTCTCTCCAAATTAGTGTCCAAATCGTTGTCTTTTGGTCGCCAATTCTTATCATCAAGTCACCAACTTCTTCGACCGTCCAACACTGAACAAACATCAATCCCATACGTGATCTTACGACTTTATGAGTACGTGTTTTTGGTGAACAATCACCCGCGCAAGATAATAAAACATATGATGCTCATGGAAACTTATCAGTTTAGCATTCAATACAAAGAAAAATTGGGGCTGACAGGGATTGATCACCATCGTCTATTAATCAAGTACAAGATTCAATCTTACGCAACATAAAAGCATGAAACAGATTGGCAAATCACAAATGAACCAACTTTAATCTTCCACCAAGAGTCAAAAAAATGTGTTCGGCACTTTTCTCCTGCATACAATTTGGCAACCATAATTAAATAACGGCGCACAATTGAACTATAGTTCTTCTGACTCCGTATTCAGGTCCATTCTAAATTTTTAACATAAATACAAATCTCATCAACTAAAAATCTGCAAAGCCACTGCTGGTTTCTCATTCGCCCCCGTCCTACTATGACTCCCATCAACTAAATTCCTGGCATTCAATTTAGTGTAGACAGGAGACATTCAATCTGCTCGGGAGCTGCTGGTGCTAGCAGAAGCTTTTTTCCCACTGTACTTCTGTTACAAAGCAAAAAATAAACAACAGTTGTCAGTACTTGCATGGTTTGCAGGATTCATTGGTACTCATAACCAATCCAGCTTATCCCGTGTTTTGGTTGCACTTAATGAAATCCAGATTACAAGTCCACCCAAATTGCCAATCACTCCAAGACCCAAACGAGACCTTGAGAAACTCTTAAAGCAAGACTAAGAAGAATAACTGACAGGCTACAAGAAGTTTTATATCAAATAAGTGTGGGGTAAACTATATAAATCCTTTATTCATTCTTTATGGTACATGGCTGCCTCAACTATTATCAGGCTACAACATAAAAAAGACTTATTCGTAACAACAGCTTTAGTGAAATTTAAAGGAGCTCACCTGCTTTCCAATATTCAATGGAATGTATCTGTACTTGATCATATGCATAATTTGGCGCTTCATTGTGAGTACAAAAAGAACAATCCAGTAGCACAACAATATGGGCCAAAAGACAGGGACATCAAAGACCGAAAAGAAGGTCATAAACAATGCTACACAGAAAGCCTTGGTGATGGCATACCTGAACCACATAAACAAGAAACATTATGACCTTCACTCGATAGGCTTTCTTAAATGTGTATACAAGGATATCAAATATTTACATTAATATACACAAAACAACAATACAGCAAGTTTATAGCTTCTATGTGGTGAAAGCACCCAAAAGCATTACAGAAGTAGCCAGTAAATACAAATTTATCAAAGGAAACTAGAACACTTAATAAGCTTATAATAAGATTAGTGAATAATATAACTATGAGCAAAGAATTTGAAAGGGAAATAGCAATACGCAACATAATATGTGGAAGGTACGGAAATATTTAGCCAGCAAAAAGAAGACACAGAAACTCAATCCAGATATTCAACATGACTACAGCAGAAGATGCCATTAGAAGATGGCTCCATAAGCCATTTCACAAACATAAAATAGAGTTCGCATGTTAATGAAATACATTATTAATGATATCAGCGACAGATTCTAAAGAAACGTTTTAGAAAGTGCCAGGATGAAATATTACATACAAAAAGTGAGGAAAATCAAGCAAAAAGCATCTGTTTACATTGAATATCTACAAAACCATTAAAATTCAGGATTCCATCTTAAAAGGTCAACCTTTTTAAATGGAGAAGCCTAAACTCTTATAAATTGATTTATATTTTCATCTTTATTCGACGTGGGATTTTAGCACTTAACATACCCCGCAAGATGGTGACTCTTTTGAGCAAACCAATCTTAAAATCCGCGAGCTCATTTTTTTTATTCTTAACCGGATCAAATTGATCGTTGGAGCTTAATGAACTCTGATACCATGTTAAGATTTGAGATTCCATCTTAAAATGTCAACTTTGTTAAGAGCGGTAGCTCAAAATCTTATAAATTGGTATATATTTTTATCTTTATTCGACGTGAGATTTTAAGAGCTAACCAAAACACTCACTTGTAAGACATTGACTACTAAGACGATTTACCACACTGCAAAAGGCAACAGATGCATAATAAACTCACTTGTAAGACATTGACTACTAAGACGATTTACCGCACTGCAAAAGGCAACAGATGCATAATAAATTAAATAAGAGTAAAAATTGAGATTCTTCTCCAGTTGGGTGAGGAAATGCCTCATTGTGGATGCACTCCATTGCCATCTCAATAAAAAGTTAAGTAGCAAAGCAAAAGTCACAAGCATACCACAATAGCTGCAGGACATTAATATCAAACCTCATGGTGACAGAATAAATGAAAACAATCCAAAGATGCTACAAACAATACCAGAATTTAAACTCTGGGAGGCGGCGAATGAAAGGCTTGAATTCGTCGGAACCCTTTGTCGGCAACATAGGTCCATCCGAAGGTTCCAGCTCAGGGTCAACAAGAGGGGATAAAAACCCAATGAGCAAATTCAGAATATAGATCCCCAATCCATACACAATAATGTAGAACCCTTGAGCATAGCAGATCCGCAGAGCAAAAACAAATACTAAAATTGAAGTACCAATCCACCGATAAAGAGCATGTGGGGTAGATTTATCTAAATAGTACTGAAAAAGCTTTGACACTTCATGTCTACGTTGGTTCAGTGCTCCCGCTGCTGTTGAGGAATCATCACCTCCAACGCCCTCCATTAAAAATCAATCAACTTCAGAATCCTACAACTATGAAAAAACACTTCAATCAGATGAACCGCCCAGAGTATCACAAGGACCGATATCTATAGCCGGTAATCATGGAATGATATTTCATTTCAAGAAGTGAGAGTGAGGAAAATGAACCAGATTTTTCGATAATAAACAAAAACGGGGGTTCAATTTCTAGAGCAAAAGAAACTCTAAACCTAAAATTGAACGACATCAGAAGCAGATCTGCTAATGGCCGATCCCCAAATAAAAAAACATTATCATCATTTGAAATCATCAATATACGTATTAAATTACAATAAAGTTATGCATTGAAACGAATAATATCTTTAAATATCTAACGAAGAAAATCGTGGAAAATGAGTTTACCTTCAGCAAAAATGTAGCAGGCCAAATGAATTTTCAGGGATTTTTGGGGACGAAAATATGTAAGGATCTGTTTGGGAGGAGAGGTGAAATGGCACCGATTTGATTGAAATTTATTCCACAAAACAAACATGCGTAACAGGGAATTGTTATGAGGGGAATTTACAACAAAACGTCAATTTTATGCTTGTCAATTAAAAAGTGTCCGCTGTTATGAGGGGAATTTACAAAAAAATGTCAATTTTATGCTTGTCAATTAAAAAGTGTCCGACTTTGATAACTCTTGCAAAAAATGGTCAAATTTGGTACCAAATTATCTATTATAACCCTCAGTTAGGGATGACAAAAAAGCTCGTCGGCTCGGGCTCGGGCTCGGGCTCGATTACAACGAGCCGAGGCTCGGGTCAAGCCTCATTTTTTGGTCGGGTTGGACTGGATTGGGCTCGAGCCCAAAAAAGCTTAAACTGAACTCAAGCTTTTTTTATTTAATTTATAATGTGCATAAACTGTAATAAACTAAAAATCCGAGCCGACTCGGTTTGACCCGCTAAGACTCGGGCCGAACTTCATTTTTTTTGGTCGAGCTCGGCTCGGGTCGGCTCGAGCTATTTTTTTTGGCTCGGGCTCGACTCGTTGACATAGCTACCCTCAGTGAAAAATGAAACTTTTTTTCAATTTGTCACAAATTTCTGTTATGAGGGGAATTTACAAAAAAAAATTGTCAATTTTATGCTTGTCAATTAAAAAATGTCCGACTTTGATAACTCTTGCAAAAAATGGTCAAATTTGGTACCAAATTATCTATTATAACCCTCAGTTAGGGATGGCAAAAAAACTCGTCGGCTCAGGCTCGATTACAACGAGTCGAGGCTCGAGTCAAGCCGCATTTTTTTGGTCGGGTTGGGCTGGATTGGGCTCGAGCCCAAAAAAGCTTAAGCCGAACTCATGCTTTTTTTATTTAATTTATAATGTGCATAAACTGTATAAATTTTAAATTTTTTAAGTAAAAAAAATGTAGATTTGACATAAAAATAAACTAAAAATCCGAGCCGGCTCGGTTCGACCCGCTAAGACTCGGACAGAAAGCTCAGGCCGAGCTTCATTTTTTTTGGTCGAGCTCGGCTCGGGGCCAAAAAAACTCGAGCCAAGCTCGAGCTATTTTTTTTTGGCTCGGGCTCGGCTCGTTGACATAACTACCCTCAGTGAAAAATGAAACTTTTTTTTCAATTTGTCACAAATTTCGAGAAGAACAAGTAGCTTCCATAAGAAGCTACATTAATGCTAGCTGATACATAATTGATTCATTTGCTTTTCTTATCTATTAGGTATTGGCCAAGAATTTTGGGGAAAAAAATGAAGAATATGAAGTAGAAAAGTCATAACACTAAAAAATAATTATATGCTTCCAATTCATAAGAAAATCATATAATTTCATTTCGAAAAATTTAATCTTATCCAAATTTGCAGTTGATTAGACTTTTCACAATTCTTGATAGAAGATAAATTTTCTTTGAAATCTTGTTTTTGTTGATAAGTTGTGTTTAATAATTGTTATTCTTGACATTTCTTGATGTTCTCGACATTTTAAAAGGTATTATCGAGATTTGGATCATGTTTATCTTAACACTGACACTTCATTTGTTTATAACAAGATTTCGTTCTGAACATAATAATTCTCTATATTTCATAATATTCTTGATATTTTAAATGTACTTATCAACATTTCATAAATGTTTTATGAGAAGTATGCATTTAATGCATGATTGACATGTTACTTTTTAAAATGAATAGTATATGTTTTGTGTCAAGTGATTATAGGTCAATACAATTTTTAATTATATAATTAATTTATAATTTCATTTCGAAAAATTTAATCTTATCCAAATTTCCAGTGAATTAGGTTTTCCACAATTATCGGTAGAAGGTAATTTTTCTTTGAAATCTTTTTTTTTTTGAGTTGATAAGTCGTGTTTAATAATTGTTATTTTTAACATTTTTACGACGTTCTCAACATTTTAAAAGCTGTTGTCGACATTTGGACTATGTACACTTCATTTGTTTAGAACGAGATTTCATTTTGAATATGAAAGTCTTTACATTTCATAATATTTTTGACATTTTAAGTATATTTCTCGACATTTCATAAATGTTTTATTTACCGACTTATAGGGAGAAGTGACCATTTAATGCATTATTGAAGTGGTACTTTTTAAAATGAATAGTTTATATGTTATATGTCAAGATATTATTGATTAATACAATTTTTAATTATATAAATAATTTTGTCATCATTGTGAAATTTAAAATGGTTAATGAGAGCATTTTGGTCTATAGTATAGTAAAATGGACATTGGAAAATTTTTGAATATTTTTGCAAATGACTACGTAAAAGTTCACATTTTTGTGATTTCCACTTGTTATCATTGGGTTAATTTCACAGCTGGTCACTCAACTTTGAGAAGAATCGCATCTAGGTCACTCATCTTATATTTGATACAATCAGTATGTACTTTAGTTAAATTGATCGGACAGTGGACAGAAAGATCAAATTTGTAAGCAAAATTAAAGTTGGATGACTCGTATATGATATAATGGGTGATTAGATTTCATTATGGATCAACTCTCTACTATTTGTTCGTAGGTCATAATATTATTGTTTAAAGTAACGGTGTTATCGCAGTCGTGTTCAATTGATGATTATTGAGTGGATTGTTCTAAATGACACTAGCTATAACTTTTTGGCAAAGTGATAACAATACCCTGCATCACTTTTGGTTGAATGAACCCTCAAGAAGAAAAGGAAAACCCATGTCTAGTACCAGTACACACTAATCAACTTACTTGATCAGACATTTATCCTTCAACGAGCATATATAGACACGAGTCTTTCAAATGCTGCAAGAAATTAGTTCGGAAATATTGTATCTAATGCAGCAACTTCAACTCAAAAAGTTCTATACATGTCTAGTTCAGTAGTTCTTATTCCTTTACAAGGGAATGCATCAGCAGTTTTATTTATATATTATATTCGCGTAAAAGATTATTCTACAAGGAAACGAAGCGCTCATACAAGGCAGTCTCAGATTATTTTCAAGAACTATTATCTCTTACATATACCAGACGAAGCTTTCCTGCACGAACTTCATTCAACTATTTCCATCAGGAACGGGCTGGCCTTAGTTGCCACTATTTGAAGTTCGTATATTTCCTTGAACGCTAGCAAGTACAGAACAAGCTTATATGACTGTTCCATCGTTGATCGTAGCCTTCTCTGGTATGATAGTGATTCCCAACCGAATGTAGAATCCTTCATCTGGTCTATCGGCTTCTTGAACACCCTGCAGAGTCAAAGAACCTTGTAAGTGTTGCATCGGATAAAAAAAACTGCATTTCTCTTAAGAAAATGAGATCGAAGAATTAATGTATAGTTAAGACTTACATCTTTATTCATGATAATCACGTCTTTTCCTATTTTCACGTTCTTGTCAATAATGCAGTTCCTACAGGTCCATAAAATTTTACATTAGCAACCCATTGTTTAACGTATAGAGAGAGTAATAAATCTTGAAGACCCTATTCCGTAAACCTGATTTTCGTGTTTTCTCCAATCCCCATTGGGACTTTCCCTTCTGCTAGAAGAGATGCAATTTCAGATTCTGTTTGGTAATAGTCAGCCCCCATCATTAAAGAATCCTATTACAAAGCAATTTGATCGATTATCAAACAAGTTTCAAGTCCTTACAAGAAAAAAAAATTGAGACAAGATATGATCACCTTCAATTCAACTCCAGTGTCTAGTCTAGAGCGTTCACCGACTATGGAGTGTTCAATGATGCATTCTCGCAGGAAACAACCGTGTGAAACTATTGCATCTTTAATCTGGAAAAAAGGAATAAAATTTTAGAACCTTAATTATAAAATGGAATCATTAGAAATACCGGCTTTTATGGCTTACCTTGCATCTGTCAATCTTTGTTGGTGGTAAAAAGCGCGGAGACGTGTAGAAAGGCGTCTTTGGATCATAAAACTCAAATTTTGGAAACTGCCAAGTAGAGAAATTTACTCACTGTAAGCATCCATTAAAAGAACAAATATTAGCCAAAGTGAAAAAACTACAAGCATAGGCACGTGATGTCTCAAAAATGCACGAGCTTAGAAATTACACTAGGCGGAAAGGACATTATCATCAAACCTCGTCTGCAAGAGCCAGATTAGCATCATAAAATGATTTTATTGTTCCAATGTCTTCCCAGTAGTCTCTGAATATATACGCCTGTAACATAGTGTCGTCTTAGGCACATAATAGAGAAATGTGGAAACAGAAAGAAATTGAAACATCTTTTACTTGTATGTAAGAATTTTCTTTCTTACTTGCATATTTTCCTCCTTCACAGAAGAAGGTATAATTTCCGATCCAAAGTCATTCGATGTAGGGTATCTCCACCTCAGGAGCTTCAATAATACATCTGTCCTAAACGCATAGACTCCCATTGAAGCAATGTATGGAGATTGTACAGCATCCTGTGGAGACAATCCTATGATTGTGGTGTCCACTTCCTGCAGTAAAGTGAGAGAAACAGAAATAAGACAACATTTGAATGTTTAAAACTTTTTGATAACGTGTTCGCATACAATTTTTAATTTGAATCAGAAGGATCTGAATTTACATTCTAATGGGTTTTAGTTCATAATCGAAGCTCGGGATATCAAATTATCCTTTACAGATGGAAATAAAGAAATAAATAGTGTTAGTTTGGAAAAAAAAAAAAAAAAATTTGAATAGTTCACTTGCATACCATTGCTTTCAGGTCAGTGCCTTTGGGTTTTTCAGCAAATTGGGTAATCCGACCTCGGCTATCAATTTTCACCAGCCCAAAATCCGACGCTCGACTGAGAAGTAAAATTTGAGTTGCAATGAGAAATCAATAAAAAAAAAGGTACAAAAACTAAGGAGTCCATTTCCTAACTTCAACTAAGAAACACTGTATGCATCAATTTCGGAACATTCAAATTGAACTCGCATCATTGTTAAAAAAAATAAAAGTATATACTAGTGAAAAATAGCATTTAATGCATGCTTGGTAGACATTATTAAACAATATTTTAACTTCTTGTTTCTCTTTAATATAATCGAGTACTATATCATCTTCACTTCACTAACAAACATTGCATTGAAGTATCAAATTGGAAATCTCAACTAACCTTTCACCTACTGGTGCACATGAAAGCGTAATGTCAGCATTTCGATCAATATGGTTCTGTTTGGGCATTACAAAGAGTTAGACGACTTTGTATAGCAGAAGTCTGGTGTAACATAATACTAATAAAAGATTTTATTATACCTGCACAAAGTCCATATAATCCATCCTATAGAGATGATCTCCAGATAGTATCAATATGTTATCGATATCTTTTGCCTTAGCATCCTACAAGAATCAGTTGAAATGCTAACATCCAATGACCAATTTAAGAATACATGAATAATCAAGTTTAATGATGTCTAATTAATCTAAATACTAAATATGCTAAAACCTGCAAATACGCACCTCGAACATCCATATGAATCGCCTAACAGCATCTGCTGTTCCTTGGAACCATTGCATTCCTGTTTCTCCTGCAGTTTGAGTTGCAGCCAATACCTGTGTCACACATAGATTTTACATTAACCAAATGAAACCGAATAATTACTCTGTTACATTGGTTCAGAATCTTAATAGAGTACTCATATAAAATCTTGTTCGATATATTGTCTAATCTTGTTGAGTAGCACATACCAAACATGTACCAAGGGATTACACTGTCAAGTTTTAAGAAAGTATAATCGTAGAGGTCCCTACCTCGACAAATCCATCTCCAAAGTTGACACCATTTCCAGAATACGTCCGAGAAATGTGACGATTTAGAGAAGCTGAATTGAATTGGGTCAGCACAAAGATCTTGTTGATGCCGCTGTTAATGCAGTTGCTCATTGGGATGTCAATCAGCCTATAGCATCCTCCTACCGGAACCTGCAGGTAGTGTAACACAAGAAATTGAAATATTCGTCAAAAAATTGACTCATTTACTTCATATCAACTATCAAGGTGGTTTTAGTGTCAAACAGAGTAGTCAAGAAAATACGTGAAGAAAAGTGGATTCCGGATTAATTTTTCCACAAAATAATTGAAACTAATCAAGGAGACATTTACTTACTGCTGGAATTGCAGCTCTTCTTGTAAGTGGGAAGAGTTGAGTCCCTGCGCCTCCTCCCAGAATGATTGCAGCTACATTCTTTGGATTCGCCCTTTGTCTCTCGATTCTTGGTGCTTGTACGGTCTGAATTCACTCCAACAAACATGTAGTATCAAATATTAAGGAATAAATCCCATGTCTATTAAATATTAATATATTAACCAACACATAAGGAGTTGGATACTCTCCTTAGTAAGTTCAATCTTATAATATGGACTTAGTCTTAAAATGGTATCAGATCTCGTTAAGTTTCATCGAGTAATTCGATTTGGTAAGGTTGGGGTTCACAAATGAGCCATTAAGAGATAAATCCCATTTTTCTCAACAACCCGACCAAGACGAGGACGATGGTCATTTTCACTCAGACTTTGCTAGGGGTACACAAATTGGTGCACATATCCAACTTTTAATTCAAATATCACACTTTCACATGCACGGATGATTGCCACGTCACATTATATACCCACATAAATTATGTACAACAAGAATTATCCTTTTCACAATTTCAGGCAAAAATATTGGAGTTTGATTAACCCAAAAATTGCAGGAAAAAAAAAAGTTTAAATGAGATGGACTTACCAGAGTTTCTTTACCATTTTCTCTGGTGAGAACAGAAAAAGCAACCCCAGATTTAATTTTCTTCACCTTCTTCTCAAGATTCAAATTTTTCCCCATATTATTAACCCAACTAGGGTTATTTAAACTTCCTCTGATCTTCTCACCCCAAATCCCAGTTTCTCCATACCCAGAACCAGTTTTCCTTACTGTTGTCAAGTGGGCTGTAGATTTCATTGTTGCACAGCAAGTTTCCATCGCCGTTGATTCACCAGCAAAACTAACAAAAAAAATTATCAGAAAGATCAGATGATGATGAATGTTTTATTATTTAAGTGGAGTAATTTGACCAAAGTAGAGGATCAAGAAATCTAAACTAAGTAACCAAGTAAAGTATAGATCACAAAAAAAGAGGACATAAATTAAAATTACAGCTAACAGATTGCCCAGAATCAAAGTTACCTATGAGAAAAAGTACAACATGAAAAATAGTACCTTGAGGGATCTTATGGAAACCGTATTAGAAAGCCAAGATTATTGGACAACCCAAGATTTTGATTGATTAAAATTCCTAGTACTTGTGAAGGGAAGAATAAAGGCAAATTGGAAGTTGAAGATTCAAAAGGTGGCGGTGGATATACAGTACTGGCTACTGCTGTACTGAATAATTGCTCTGAGGAGAGACAATGCATGAATGTCAGTGAAGGTGGTAGATTTATTGACCTGTGATCTTTCACGAGAAATCTAGCTTTACTGCTATTTATACAACTATATATACATGGATCCTTGCCTTGCTTTACTGCTATTCATGCAACTTGTGCTTCGTTCGATAGTGTAAAATCTGATTATATTGTTGTTACACATAAAGTCATTATAAAAAAAATATATTTCTTCACGTGGTTGTTTTGTACATCACAAGAACACACTCACCAAAAATCGTTTTTTCAATAAATTTCGATAGAAGTTGACAAGTGTACGTATGAGTAAAAATTGATAAAGATTGTGGATACAAAAAAAATGTATATAAGTTAAATTAATTATCAACAATGACTTATATTTTTATCAATTTTTATAATTATAAACCAAATATGGCTTGATGTCTATCGTCCAAATTTCAGGCTTGTTTGGGATTTGGACAGGATGGTCCATTTGAGATCCAACACATGTCCTTTTCATTTGTATTATTAATTATATAATTATATATAAGAGTCTATACATACATTATTATATGTATCTCAATGCACACTATCAAAATAAAAATCAAACTGCATTCATTTTCAGTGGCTGTCGTTTTGTTACTTGTAGAATTCCAATTGAAAGATATTTCTTATTCAATCAAGGGTCTCACCCTCACCCCACTTGACAATTTGGACAATTTGGAATGTGACAATCATTTCACTTATTTTTTAGAGCTTTGGAACTTGTATTCTTCCGCTTGATTTTTCTTCGTCGACAAAGATTAAAGAAAGTAGTGGGATGTTTGTTAAAACGTTGGTGTCATGCACGTAATTTAAGAAATTTAAGAGGGTGTTTGATGGGGATTAAAATTAGATTTTTAGTAGATTGTGATAGAAATTTTTGAAATGTGTAGTTGAAAAGTTGTGAGATCTATAAAAGATGTGGTTAATATTGATTGTTTGACTTTAACTTAGATTAAAATCGAATTTTAATTCGAACCAAACAGAGCTTAATGTGTGTTTAAATCTCATTTTAGGGTGTGTTTAAGTCACATTATTTTGGAAAAATGTATTTTGAAATAATAGATTTATGAAGAATGTATGGTTGAAAAAGAATGAAAAGTTATTGATATGATTGAAAATATTATTTTATTGAAGAATGTATGGTTAAAAATACGTAAAAGAATGAAAATGAAAATTTTAATGTGTACCAAACAAGGACTTAATGAGAATAGAATTTTTGAAACACTTAAGCCATTTGTACAGAATGCATTTACCAGAAACCCACCAGAACAGAGACAAATGCGCGGGACCCACCATGTAATTAAAAAAATAAAAAATGTGCGGAACCCACCCAATGTGTGTATTCTGGTGAATTTCTGGTAAAATCCTTTCTGTACGTCCAGCATTTCTCTTTTTGAAATAGTGATTAATTGGAGAATGTGTGGTGGAAAAGTAATGAAAAGTTTTAGATTTTTGTGTAAAATTATTTTATTTAGAGAATGTGTGGTTGAAAGGAAGAATGAGAAAAAAATGAGAATGATAATAAAAAAAATGGGTATCAAACAAGAGCTAAATAATTCAAACCATGTAAGTAACTTTTTCCATTTAAGCTTCTAAGCCCATGGTTGAGCCACATTAATTTTTTAATTTTCATTTTTCTACTTATTTTCAATCACATATTTTCTAATAAAATAATATGTTCAATCACATCAATAACTTTTCATTCATTTTCAACCATATATTCTCCATCACATTAACAGTAAAAATGCAATTTTACTATCAAAATGTGCACCAAACAAGCTCTAACCTTTACTTAGGACTTTGTTCGGTCGAGATTAAAATCGGATTAAAATTGAAAAATTAGTCATTTTGTTGACTTTTATTAGACGGGAGCTCAATAACGATCATATTTTCAATTGTAATTGAATTTAAGTTTAGCCAAACATGCTCTTAATTTCATATCTTAAAAGTCGAATTATCTTCATCGTAAACAACGAGAGATCAATCCAAACTTCGAGATATTATTTATATTTAGAAGTACGAAGAATAATGACGATTTTTCTGTGGTAAATTGTTAAAACAATGTTATACTGTGAGAAAAAATGGACGTTACATAACCCATTACGAGTCATATTCACAGTGGATGGACTAGAAGCAATATCGAAAAATAAGTTTGTCTTTAAGTCAATTATTAAAGATCGTACCTCGTATACTGTGGGTTGTTCAGATTTTTTATAATATATCATGGACGGTTCATATTAAAGAGGAAACCATATTGGGTCATTCCCTGTCCACATGATAGTGGGTACCTATGAAACTGGCAGAAGTGGACCCCATCTCAATAATTTGATAATCACCCACCCTTGAGTCTCATGCTTTACCTGAATTTGTTTTTATGAGCATTTTATACATTATCCCATGTTTAACAATCATTTTTATGTAAAAATAAAAAATAAAAAAATCTCATTTATTTTTAACCTCACATACTCATAATAAAATATTTTATAAATAAATCTAAATTTTTCTACTTTTCAACCACACATTCCGTAAAAAATCACTATTTCAAAACCCATTTTTTTCTTTCGAAAAAACTTTTTTTAATTGTTGTCAAACAACAGTTTAATAAAAAAGTTTAGAAATATTTAAAAAGTATACCATTTTATACGTTTAACATGCCGAAAGGTTTAATGCATGTTTGGCATAGTTTAGAAATTTATTGGAAGTCAAAATTAACAATTCATTTTAATTATATAATTCATATGACATCCAATTTTTATCTACTTTTCCAACAATATATCAAAAGCTTTGACAAATAGTTAAATTTGCATGCGCAAACTAGTATGTTTATAATAGACATAAGTCGAAACTGGTATCATATAGGGCGTGTTCGGCAGGGATTAATATCGGATTAAAATTGAAAAAATTAGTCGTTATTGTTGACTTTTATTAGATGAGTTGTACTCAATAACGGTCATATTTTCAATTTTAATTAAATTTTAAACCGTACCGAACAGACTCATATACTTGTCTACTAATATGTCATACTCGTGTAATATTAGAGATATTACAGTTGTTTTAACCCCGTTGTGTAATTTCTAGAGTTTATATGCGCCATTAGATTATTTGAAATAAAGGGTTGCGATCATTTGTCAAATACATTAGGTTCAACAATTTCCATATATAAAATGGTCATTGTACATCTCTAAACATCGCATATGAAAATTGTAATAATTCAAAGAGCATTTTTAGACATAAAGATAATTCAAGTTATGGATGGAAATATATATAAGAGGGAATAATAAACATTTTGGTTAAGAATTTTTAAGAAAGGTCCAAGAATTTGATGGTGATGTGTTTGTACTTTTAAATGGCGGCAACTTATCAATAGTTGAAGATATTTTTGACCGTACACGTGTCAGATAAGAGCTCATGGCATGCCACTTGACAGTTGAATGATTTATATTTATATATTACTCTTTTATTAATTATTGACTGATGAACGGCTCAGTATTGTGAGCGGAGACAGCAAAATTTCTTTGAATATTTTAATATTAACCAAACAAACGCTAATTGACAAAACAGCTAACTAATACAAGAAGCTTGGTTACTATTTTGGGTAACCAGCATGTGAAATTTCACGTGATTGGTACTTAACCAAATTGGTCCACACGACCACACACTCCACATCACCTAGATTTATTTTCACGGTGTTTTTGAGCCACAATATTTTGAAATAATGTATTCTATAATAATAAATAGATGAAGAATGCGTGGTTGAAAAAAAAGTAAAAGTTATTGATGTGATGAAAAATATTATTTTATTGAAAAATGTGTGGTTGAAAATGAGTATAAAAATGAGAATGAAAATTTTAATGTGTACCACATGGCTTAATATTCTTAAATTTTCTTCCTTGCTATAAACATTTGTAGCCATGAACTGCGAGGAAAGGAGTGAAACGTCAATAGAACGATTTGGACAGGTGGACTCAACCTCGATCCAATTGAAGAGGCTCGACACCGGGCTTATTATGTAGAAGTTTGCTTGATGCCATCGATTTTGAGTTGAGTCCTTCAACTAAAGAGTTAAGAACTCCTTTTATGCTTCTTAAGGCTATGGGCTATTGGGATAAGCTTGTCTTGAGCTTATTATCTAGAAGTGGGCTTGACCTCGAGCTCATCTTGGATTACAGGGCTAGACCTAACCTCGAGCCCGGTACCTTAAAGGATGGAGTCGATGTGTGGCATTTTCACCCATGCTATAATATAAGCATTATGGGTATAAACACAATAATGTAACTTGTATAAAGGACATAAGACAACAAGACATGCATTGATGGTGTTTATGGAGTAAACCTACAAGGATTAGAACACCTGAAGGACCTCTTATGATCTGATCATATGCAAGAGACATGTGAAGGATCCTATGTTGTAGATGATTGCATATTTCAACGCGGCGAAGAATTTGAAGACTCAGATTGCTAGGGTGTTGAATTTTTTATCTGATATGTTTTACAATTTACTTTGGACTACCACTTGCACAAGATGAAAATATCATTGACTGGGTTAATGAATTGAGTTACAAAATGTGGAATGTGGTTTTTAAGTGTAAGGATGGTCATGCTCATGCTACGATTGCTAGCTCCTCTAGCTTCCAAGCCCAAAGGCGGAGTTGAAATGAAGAAGAAGATATCTAATAAGAAGTCAGATAACAACAAGAACTCCAAAGCAAATGGAACGTCGAGGGATATGTCCTTATTTTGCGAGAGGCCTTTCTAGAGCTCGAAGTCATACCTCTAGGTATCTTCATTGATGAGGGAGTCTCAAGTGACGACCTGATGTAGAGGGTCCCAAGGTCTCGATAGTTTTGCATGAGCTAGGGGTCGAGCATATGAAGCTAAAGGTCAAGTTAAGGATGGCCAATTTTTTTACTCATCTACCACCAAGTGATCTATGTTCAACCGAGGTCTAAAAGCTCTTTAAACTTTTTAAACAAAAGGAGGAGTGAGGGCATTATTTAGATACGACATAAATGTTAGAGGTGTAAAGTTGGATCAGCTTAGGCTTGGTCTAAGATATCGAGCTAGGTCAAACTTGCCAAAAAGATCCCACAGTTGAAAAAGGTATCGAACCAGGTCAGCGGCTAGTGTTTCAATACTAAAACTAAAAAAATACAAGCAGAGTTGAGAGAAGCCAGAAATTACCAGTGGTCATAGAACAAAACGACCTAAACCAAGCAAACACAAAACTAATAATTCCTGTGATTAGCAACAAGAAAACATGCCCGGTCATGAGAGCCCCCAAAAGTTCTTTCATAATTTTGATGATGACTCCTAAGAATTAGAAACAACCAGTAGAGTTTCTGTTGGAAATGATATTCAGAATTGATAACATCAGTCATCAGTTTCAAACACAATTTCTTCCGTTGGAGTTTCATTGGAAAACATCATTTCATATTGAA
>CAIGRS010177806.1:0-10470 GCA_903798395.1 Fraxinus floribunda | reverse complement strand
CTCGAGAGAGGAAAATTTAAGCGTGATCTAAGAACAACATAACCTAAGTTTCGTATATTTCGAGAGAAATTAAATACGGATATTTGAGGCTTGTTTTGAATTAAGAACAACGTACCTTATAATTTCTACATGTTTAATTCGGAATAGAGATATTGGAATTAAATTGTAGAAATATGTTCTATTTGGCACTCGAGAGAGGGAATAGAATTGAATTAGGGTTCTTGCCTATAAATTAAGAAAGATTTGATTGAGGTAACATATTATAGGTTGAAAAACATTGTTGATAGTGTGATGAAATCATTCCCTAGGCTTTCATAATTTGAAAAACTCTTTGAATTTTGTTCATGTTTACTTGCAAANGAAAAACATTGTTGATAGTGTGATGAAATCATTCTCTAGGCTTTCATAATTTGATAACTTCTTTGAATTTTGTTTCCGTTTACTTGCAAATTTTAGTTGATCGCTATTAGCACAAAAATCACAACTTTATTCAAAAAAACTGATTGTCTAAATAAAGTAGAATTTACACAATTATAGTATTCATTGGAAATCAAACTTCAATTCATGTGAGTTCGACATTCTTTATTTCATCACTGTATTACAAAACTTGACACCGTACACTTGCAGTATGATTTACGTTATAGAAAACACGTAAAACTCCAACAATTTTGTTCTCCCTAGTATTGCCGAACTTAGGAAAAAATAGCTTTTATCTTGAAAATAACTGACAAGATTGTTGCTGACCTTTATGAAATCAAATAGACAATAGATGACAAGTCTATACGTTGCTTCAACTTCAATCATCATTCCATCCGAAAATTGTGGGATAACAGTACAAAAAAATAGAATAGAAAAGAAAATGAGTATAAAAACATAAAAAATGATACATTCCCTGATTAGTCATGAACTTTACGTAAGGTTTTCAGGGGATCATTGAATTACAAATGTTTGTCGTTAGTGACTGAACTTTACAAATGTATTCGCATCTATCATTGAGAATTTCAAAAATTTCATTGTTAGTCACTGAATTTTACAAAATTTAATTTCATCCATTACTCAGTGACTAATGAGAAAATTTTTATAAAGTTCAGTGACTAACAGAAAAACTTTTGAAGTTCAGTATCTCCTAAAATTTTTATGTGAAGTTCAGTAACAAACTAGGTAATTAAACCATAAGATTGATAGAGACAAGATATAAATTATTAATTACTCAACCTTATCCCACCCCTTAATTAATAGCTGATTCATCAATTGTGTGTAACGTCATAATTGTTATTAACGTGGTACAGTCCAAACAATAGGCAACAAGAGGAAAGCTACACAAAGAGTTTGAAATGTTCTTGCTCTTTCATTTATTTACTTATTCAAATAAATTAAAGCCCTCCTGTATAAATTAAATGCACACGAGCAAGACTGCTTAAATCTACTTAACAACTAATACGTAATGATGTACGACCAATGAATACTCGAGCTGCTCATGTGTACAAGTAATGTGTATAAGGTGCACACTCGTGGTGCTTGCCTCCCTCTATTTTCCGACTTTCCTTCCACGAAAGGGCAACACGGGAATACTTTGTTCATTCCTAAAGAAATTGTCGGGATCGACCGCGGTCTTAACTTTTACCAGTCTGCCAAAATTACCCTTGAAATACTTCACTCCATAAACCATGCCTTGGTTATAACTGTGTCTACTGTTATCCGTGGTGCCAATGTCCAAGTCCCTGTAATTGAGGTATGCTTCTCTTGGATCCTTTGATACAAAAGGAGCCATGTATCTGTACATTTCTCGTGTCTGTTCAATGTAAGTCTGAGCTGCTTCTTCTCCTTCGTCGTCCCAGTTAACGGAATATTGAATCTTGAAAATGTTCCCGGCCCGGTGAGGGAATGGAGTTTCGGACTCCGGAATTTCACTCATTCTTCCGCCGTAGGGATTGAACACTAGCCCAACCTTCCCCACTTCGACGATTTTTTGGAACAAAGATTCCATGCCGTTCTTGGAAATCGGTGTCTTTAGGTAGTCAGATTTCCTCTTCAAGAAGTTGACAGAGTTGGGAGCTCGACTCAGCAAAACTTGAGGCTTTGTAGAGTTGCCCAAACTAGCCCAAAAGAGAAGTGAATAAATCCAAGACATTTCCTTGAAATCGCCCTTCTTTAATCCCAATTCGGGTAACTCAGAATCTGTTATCGACGTTAGTCGACTGGCATCACCAAGGAACAATCCAGTAAACGTAGCTCGAACAGAACTGTTTTTGTTCCTCGTAATAGGTTGTAACATAGCCCTTATGAACAAATTATTGTCGATTTTGTCTGCAATATTTTGATATTGATAAACCGCTTCAAGTGCATTGATCTTCTCAATTCGAAACACCGTAACAACTTCTGGTACAGGGACTAGCTTGATTTTGTAGGCCAAAATCACACCAAAACTAGCACCACCGCCACCTCTAATAGCCCAAAAAAGATCCTCCCCCATTGACTTCCTGTCCAAAACTCTGCCGGTAGCATCGACGATCTTCGCATCTATCAAATGATCGACTGTTAGGCCGTGTTTACGCAACATGTTTCCATAACCTCCGCCACTTATGTGGCCGCCTACGCCCACAGTCGGGCAAACCCCGCCTGGGAATCCATGGACTTTGCTTTTTTCCCAAATTCTATAATACAGTTCCCCAAGCATGGCACCGGATCCTACCCATGCAGTCTCGGTCTCTATGTCGACTTTGATCGACCGGAAATTAAACACGTCGAGAATGATAAACTCGACATTGGAAACATAAGAAATGCCCTCAAAATCATGGCCGCCACTGCGGATTTTGAGTTGAATTCCGAGTTTCTTAGCACACAAAACAGTTGCACTAATATGGAATTCCTCGAAAGGGGTCACGATTATGCTCGGTTTTGGGGTTGTGGAAACGTTGAACCTGCGGTTTCTAATGTAGGATTCAAGAACAGTTGTGAAGGAGGGACTAGTGCGATTGTATACAATTTTTGAAATTTGGTCATTTGAGACATTGTTTTGTGCAAAACATAGAGAAAAGTTGTCGTAGAGAGAATCTGAATTTGATTGTGCAGAAGAAAATGAGTTAAAGGAAGAAAGGATAAGGAGAAGTAGAAGGACCATGGCAAATGGTTATAAATTCTCTCTGTTTATGCAAAAAGGTATAGGGTGTTTATATGAGGAATTATGTCCATGTCTACAATTATTTGAAAATTCATTTTTTTCTGAATTCATTTAAATCATACTTTTTTTAATAAAATAATTTTAAACTTAAATTTAACTTTTTTTTCCCCACTTTTCAATCATATAATTAAAAAAAAAAAAAACCATTATTACAAAATCAATTTTTACAAAAAATGGGACTCAAACAAACCTTATATTAGCTATTAATTCCCATTATTTTCAAAATACATTTTTCTCTATTTTATTTTCAAATTTAACTTATTTTTTAAGTACACATTTTCCATTTAATATTCCAAAATGTATGTTGTATAAAAACAAAATGGGGCTCAAACACATCTACAATAGCAGCATGTGTACTAATAGCAGAAGAACGAAAAAGTGTGAAGACCATTTTTGGTTCTGATAAAAATCAATTTTTTAGTAAAATTTTGATAAAAGTTAATAAAATATATGATTAAAAAAATATGAATCATATAAAATATAAGGTTGAAGTAAATATAATCGTAGTTTCCTTGGCATTGGTATGTTCACTTGACTTGGTCGTGGGTTGGATATATCGTCATCTTGTTATCTTGTCATTTGTCGTAAACGTGATTTTTTAGAATTTAATAGAATTATGTTTTTGCATATTTCTCTAAAAACTATAAAACTAATGGACATTTGGATTGGACGGCATATTTTTGGAAATAGCAATTGAGATCCTCGACCTTTAGCATTAGTTACATTTTAGTCTTCGAGTCTTAAAAATAGGCATTTGAATGTCTGAACTTTTCATTTTAAGTAGCACTTAGGTAACTAACAAACAATTTTACCTTTATATATAATTAATGACTCATAAATTAATCAAAAATAAATATTACCTTTAAATAAGAAAATCTTTAAATAACTAACAATCACTTAAAAGAAAGAAAGAAAGAAAACGATGGGTTTTGCATATGATTGATTTAACAAACAAACTTGTTATCGAATTTGTAAATTGGATTGGATATAAATTGCTGAGTTATTACAAGTATAAATTAATTAATTCATGATTTTAAATAAAATTATGGCCTATTAATAAATGTAAGGATAAAATTGTCAATTGGGGACTCAAGTGTTTGGAAAATAAAATGATGAGCAACATGAATGTGCTAAACCTTTTGTTCATTTTAGAGCCCATTTGAGCCCCATTTTTTTGCCCCAAACACATTGTGGAACAGTATCTTGATGGAGAAAGTGTAGTTAAAAAATAAGAAATTTTTTTGAACTTGTGTGTAATATTATTTTATGGAAGAATGTGTTATTGAAAATAAGAGAGAAAAATGTATTTTGAAAATAATGGGATCAAACTAGGGGCTTAGTACTTTATTAATAATCTTTTAAATGGGCATATAAATCCTCAAACTTTCCTTTTAATATCACTTAGGTCCTTAACAAACAATTTTACCCCTATTTTTAGTTAACAAGTTTGAAATTTATTTAAAAGACAATCTACATAATAATAATTGTTGACCGTGAAAAATAAGCCGATAGATGCCAAGTCCACTTTTGCTACGTCAAGCAAGTTTCGATGTGTTTTTACTAGTGAGACTCTGAGACAGTGAGAAACGATGGCTTGAACGCGAGAGATGCTCTAGGGCAAGAGATAAAAAGTGTTTGAGCTCTGACGGGCTGCAACGAGGATGGTCGCGCTAACAATTATCACCGATCGAAAACAAACTCTTCAACTAAAAACTCAATAAGAATATGTGGAAGGATATAAGACATGCACTCATAATTATCAGATCACACGTTGAGATTTATATCTATTAGAAACATGTTAGAATAGAAGATGATCACTTAAGTGTTCGTATGTATTATTTGTTCATTTCAACGATCAATAAGAAAAGACTTCAACTTTCAGATTTCTCCTTCTAAGTCACAAAGAGAACATATTTATACTGCATTGGTCAACGTGATGTCCGTTAGATTAGAACCACGTAACTTCATTTTCTTAACTGAGGCTTCGCATCACTATCTATTCACACAATTAACATAATAATAAGTGTTCAGCCGCCCTATATAATAGGCTGACATACTTGACATTCTTTATTACTAGCGTTACATCAATCATTTCAAAGAGATCTTCAAACGTGCTATAAAAGACAGCATCGCCGTTATGAGCTTCACGTGGTTCGAGACCCTCAAAAGGTCTTTATGTTGGTCCTCTGAATGGAGAGCTTTAGCATCTTTCTTTATTTCCTTAGGTAGCATTTCAACCCAAGTTATGCTACCTCGTCCGTTGAGGGAGTGCCTCGATACAAACTTCAGTAGATCCCTTAATTCTGTGCTTTGACCACTTGTGTCCTTGCTGGCTTTTCTGTTGACTTTTTTGTCCACGTGGATTCCTACGTGGCACATTGATTTTGAGCCTCAGTGGAAAGGTATAATAATAGTCCCCAAAGTATAGGTATGATTATTTATGTAATGCATGGACTTGATTGTACGTAAAAATCTCAGTAGGAAGGTGATTATTCACCACACCACTATAATGTATATGAGCTGTGTAGACCCTATATTGTGTTGCCGAAGTTATCTACTTAAAGGGATTTCACCTTCTAAAATGATTCAGGAAAGAATCGCCAAAGTAGGGTAACTTCGAGATTGCATTGTCCGAAGTGTGTTGACACGCCCGAAGCTATATCTGAATTGGTTGGAGAGGAGTATGTCTGACTCTTATAGTGCTTCGGAATTGATAACTATGAGGAGTCTGGACTTTGGTGTGATTTGAGGAACACGAGGCGTCCTAATTATTGCACTATAATGATTTGCTGTTGTGGCCCGTTTTCGAGAAAAAAGACAATTGAGGCGATTCGACTTCCCACGCATGCTACTGTCACTCCATTTAAAGCGTAATGATGGCTATCTCCTTCACGTTTTGCGAATTTTAGTCTCATGAGTTGCGTAACGCAGATGCCCTGATCTGAGTCGTAGAAGACGATGAGGCGGATGTATTTGGATGGCTCAGATTTAATCTCCAAGTGAATGGTCATATAACCCCGATCAACATCCAACGGCTTGGATTTAAGAGCTTCTACCTATAAAAGGCACACATCCTTGGTAAGAATCTCTTTGCTTTTTCACGATTTCAGCCTTATATTTCTTTTAACAAACTTCCAATTTTCTCCAAGTTTTTTCAAGAATCTTCGAGTTCTTCTTAGTTCTAAAGTTTGTTTTCTTGCTTTTCTCACCATCTTTGTTACTTTCCGACGGTTCTTCCTACCACACTTTAATAAAAAAACCTCGTAAATATTTTTTGTAAACTTTTTATCTTTGAAAATATCTTTAGTCAATGGCCTCTTCTACTTCAGCAGGGGAGAAAATGGATTTAAGTGAATTGACCAGTGAGATGGGAGTTGAAATCACAAATACTTCCGACCTTGTTATGGTCATAGATGCTGGGCATAGTATGCTTCCATTTGGAGAGTAGGAGGAACACTGACATAGAGTGGCGATAGCCAAAATCCCTTCACCTGTAGATCCAACCCACTTAGTAAATCTTAGGGAAAAATATAGGATCCCTTATGACATAGAACTTCTTTCCCCTACTCTTGATGAGCGAGCCTGCTATCCTAGGACAGGCTGTGTTGCCATCAGTGAGTTTCTTTTAAAGGTCGGGGCTTCGCCTGCCCATTCATTCCTTTTTTCGGTGCCATTAGTGAGTTTCTTTTAAAGGTCGGGGCTTCGCCTGCCCATTCATTCCTTTTTTTCGGGCTGTACTTAGCCTGTACGAGCTAGCCCCCACCCAGCTTGTCCCTAATGCCTAGGCCCAATTGGTGGGGACATATTTCCTTTCGAAGGAGACCTCCCTAGGTGAGGACATGCCCCTTCATGTTTTTCAATCAGTTTTCTAGCACCGGGTCTTAGGTAAAGGAGATTCTAGGGGTGGTATTCATTGTATCCATGGGGGTCACACTCCCCACTTGTTTTGGACCTGCCTTCCTCCATCAAAGAATGTAAGGAAAAGTGGTTTTGGGTCCTGGGAAAGTGGCAGGAGTGTGATGGAGACATTGTTCCCTACGTCAGAGTTATAAACTCTTACTCCAAAGCCAGTGAGTGTCATTTTCGTCTTTTCTTTTCTTTGACTGACTGGACCTGATACTTAACGTTTCATTGCTATCTTGTAGGGTCAGTTGAGCTCTTCGACTTCTCTAAGAGTGACTGGGACACTCTTGCTCATATATACCGCCGATCCCCTTATTGTGAGACTTTGAACAACTGATCAAGGGGATTTTTCGAAGAATTTTGTCTAATGGCCAGAGAGGTATAACATTTATTCTTTTGCAGTTGGCCTCCAATTTATTTACCGATTTTCGTCATTTGGTTAATTTTGACCTTGTTGTTTCACCTTTGTAGAAAATTTTGAGAAGATGAGGCCTCCTACCCCGGACATGACCATAATTCTCGCGCCACCTCCATTTTAGGTCATAAGGGCATGAAGCCCTCATATGCTGGAGCATAGAAGGTGAGGGATAAAATAAAGAGGGTCAGCAGGGAGGCTGACACTCAGGAGGAGAGCCAGCTTCCTCAAGTGGACAAGGGAAAAATGGTGGTTGTGAAGGAGCCTGGGGAAAAGTAAAGGTTCTCTGCTACTGGAGTAGGCTACTCCAATGACATTCATCCGTCTCGTTCCAGCATCCCCTTAGGGAGAAATTGATGGCAGCTTCAATTGCTGTAGCCTCTGAGGACAGAAGAGGCCACTTGTCGTGGAGTCCCAGAGGCAGGAACCTTCAAAAAAGGCTAAGTCTACCAGTGACTCCATAGCTTGGAGGCTCCTTCGTGAAAGAGGCTAGTCGTTGAGACTAGAAGCGAAGAGCTAGTTCCTAAAAGTCTATCTTTACTTCCTCCAGATGTATAAACTTCTACAACCGCTTTTCATAAGTACTAGACAGAGAGGTGGCAAGAATTTGTGGAGACCAATGAAAGCTATGGACATCTTCTCTACAATGGTAAGCTAAGTAGGCAGGGCCTTTGGTGTAGACAAAGAGGCTGAAGCCCTTTTTAAAAACCTTCAATCAAAAAATAGAAAATTTTCCAATAAAGCCTCTCAAGCTCATGAGGCTGCCAGAAAAGCCCCGGCCGAGACAGAGGCGTTGAAGAAGGAAAAAACGGAGGAGTCTGTAAAACTCGCTTCTGCCTTAGCAGAAATTGAGAATTTGAAGAAAGAGGTTAAGCTATCCCAAAGAGAGATGGCCTCCTTAATGAATTGAGTGGAGACTTTGACGCCCATCAGAAGCTGGGAGTTGAGGCTTTGAAGAAGGCCAATAAAGAAAACTCCTTGTTGAAGGGGCAAATGGGGGAGTTGAATTCCAAGGTGGTCGGTTTAACTGAAGAAGTGGAAACTGCAGGCAGGAGGCCCATTCTACTAGTAGCGATGCTAAGAAATGGTTCTTCACCAACTTCCATTTGACGGAGGCATACCAAAGTTTTGCTAAGTATTGGCGGAAGTATGCCTATACTGATGTTACGGAATGTTTGGAGGTCAACATTCAAGGCATCGACACTTCTGACTTTATTTATAATTTACACAAGTATATGTAGTTCGCTTGTCTTTTATCCTTTTCCTAAGCATGGGGTTGGGTGGTTTGCCTATGCTGAGGCTTCCCTAATAGCTTTAGCTGTTAAAGGCACGTGCCACACTTAACGATTGTAGATGTGGTCGTTTTTGGGATCCAGCTCCTTGTTGAAGTGCCCACATGTCTCTCAAAAGTGATGGATATGAAGAGGCTTTCCCTTTGACTTTTGTCAATAAGAAGTGCTTTATAATTCTTTAATGAACTTGCTTTAGAACAATTTTACCTTACCAATACTAGCGACTTTCCTGATTATGAGGTTAAGCGGTTCGCCCATATTCAGGTTTCCTTGACAACTTTTATTGTTAAAGTCATGTGCCACACTTTGCAAGTTCAGAGGTGATCCATCATGGGATCTATCTCTTCGTCAAAGTGCCTATGCGTCTCTTCATAGGGACGATTCATCTATGAAGAGGTTTCCCCT
The DNA here is from genome assembly GCA_903798395.1 of Fraxinus floribunda. Taxonomy (NCBI): domain Eukaryota; kingdom Viridiplantae; phylum Streptophyta; class Magnoliopsida; order Lamiales; family Oleaceae; genus Fraxinus; species Fraxinus floribunda. Next base: position 1,274 of record CAIGRS010177806.1, on the reverse strand, counting down.
TTGACTTTTGTCAATTGGGGCTATTTTATTACTTCTAACTTGTATAAATTTAATTTTTAAATTGCAAACTTTATTTCCTGAACATGGGGTTGAGCTATTCGCCCATGCTGAGACTTCCTTATCAATTTTTGTTTTTAAGGGCATGTGTAGCACTTTGTGAGTAGGAGGTGGTCTCTTTTGGGATCTAGCTCTTCGACGAGGTGCTCATGTTTTTCTGCATAATGATGGCTTTCCTATGCAGAACCTTTTTCCTAGGGCTTTTGCCTCTTTGGGTGTATTCTTTATATATGAACATATTTAATAAGACATGCTTTTATTGAATCATAAACTGTGCATACATGACATTTACACCGTTACTAATAGTATTTTGGTAGATGTTCTATATTCCAGGGATGACGCTGTCCCTTTCCATCCATGCTCTCAATTTGTAGGTTACTAGTCGAACCTCTTCCCCGATGCGGCATGGGCCTTCCCAATTGGGTCCAAGGGTTCTGATCCATGTTCTTTAGAAGACAGAAATACCCTACGAAGAACCATCCCATTCAAATGAAACGATCTCTTCTTTACTTTCGCATTATAATATCTTTTCATTTTCGGTTGATAAATGGTCAACTTTGTTTAGGAGTCATCCCTTCTTTCTTCAAGAAGGTTAAGTTCGAATCTTCGTATCTTACCATTAGATATTTCATTGAAATGGATTCGATGATGGGATGGTAGCCCTATTTCTACTGGGCTTATAGCCTCATCTCCATAAGCCATAGAAAATGGAGTTTCTCTGGTGGCAGTTTTACTTGTAGCCTTGATGGCCTAAAGGACTTGAGGTAGTTTGTCAACCCATTCTCCTTTGGAGGCATCTAACTTCCTTTTCAATGTGTACATTATTGTTTTGTTGACAGCTTCAACTTGCCTATTTGCTCGAGGATGATGTGGGGAGGAAAAGTTCTTCTTAATACCTCATTCAATTGTCGACTATTGTCCAAAACAATTGAATAAGGGATCCCAAACCTGTAAATGATGTTTTTCCACAATAATTTGGAAGTGTTGGCCCCAATAATTTTGGTAAGTGGTTTGGCCTCCACCCATTTGGTGAAATAATCAATGACGACAATTGCAAATCTCGAATTTCCTCTTCCTCTAGGAAGAGGTCATATGAGGTCAATCCCTCATTTAGAAAATGGCCAGGGGCTGGAGAGGACATTTAGTTCTTAGGAGGTTTTGGTGGGTGTCGATTCCAATAAATAATAAATGTTTGCTTTCTTAAAATATAAATTGTA
>CAIGRS010177788.1:0-13621 GCA_903798395.1 Fraxinus floribunda | reverse complement strand
AAACACTTATCTAACAACATCCACAAAGAAGTAACACATTCAAATTAAATCACCATATCTAATACTACTATAGCGACAGACGCATTCTAATCTTGTTGTGACCTAATGGATTATAAGAATTTTCCATTTATGGTGTGCCAAAGTTTGCTTCTTGCATCTTATTCCAAGCAGGTGAATTATACTGATGAATACTTGAAAGGTAAAGAAAGACCCTATTAGTTATTCTAATGGAATGGAACCCAAATCACCTTTGTATGTATGGCATTGAGCTATTTGGAAACAAACGCCTTGTCTTTCATGTCCAATTCTTTCTTTCATAAAGAATTACAATCACACAGTTGAAATCAAAATTGAAAAGAGGAGAGGAAGAAATGATTGGAGGCGCTCTCTCTCCGCCGCCCCCCCCCCCCCCCCCCCGGGGGGGGGGGTCCCCCCCCCCCCCCCCCCCCTCGGTGGGTGGCTCTACTGATTAAGAGGAAATCCAGTTAATCGTCCTAACAACATCTTGTATGAGTTCGTGTAGGGATCAAATCTTGCTTATTTGATAATTGTCATCTTTCTTTTTATTCCATTTTGAGACAGTCCACTAACTTATTATTTGATCAATCCACTTTATAATTAATCAAAATCCATTAGGCATAAACACTAGGCTAGGCCATACACATGATGATACAACCAATAATCTTTTGTAATGAAAAATTATTTAAGATAAGGTTGAATTTTTAATCTATTTATGAACTAATCAAGCCAGAAAACCAAAAAACGCACTTTCTGCTTCAAATTCTTAAACGCTTTTATTTAAAAAAAAAAAAAGGGAGGGAGGAGAGGCTTTGTACTTGTGAGGGGCTTCACCAAAGTGCCAATTCAAAATCCAGAAAACCGCCGAATTTCGTACTCAAATTCAAACCCGGCGATCAGAACTCTGCTTCGCTTTAACGATCAGCCTATTTGTGCTGGAAAATTGTTCAATTAAGGGCTTGTTTTTCACTTCTAATTGGTGGAAATCTCAGAGTGTTGAATTTCATCTAATGCAAGTGTAATGTCAAATTTCTGATGTAGCTTTTTCTACTTATTTTATTGTACATTAGCCCCCTTAGTTGTAAATTCTTTTTAGGATTTTCTGCTGGCTGTAACGGCTACGCAAAAATTAGGTTTCAGACTCTGACCCTGTTTTGTTTTGTTTCTCGTTTTGGGTTTTTGGTTATAGATGGAGGCACTTTATGCGAAGCTCTACAACAAATACACCAAGCTCAAGGTTTCTCCTTCTATTAGTGTTATGCACATATTGTTGTGGATTTAAGCACTTGTTCATTTTTATTTTATTTAGAATTTTCTTCTTGCTATTATAGAAAGAAAAAGAATCCAAGTTGGAGCAGCTGAATCGTGACCAGGAAGCGAAATTTGTGAACTATGCAGCTGGTATATATTCCCCCCACCCACCCATCCCCCTCCCCCACTCCAAAAAAAATAGGGGCGGGGGGAATTTAATATCATTTCACATTTTATCTTTTTTGAAACTCAGTTTAACTTTTACTGATAATCGCGTGTTCATGTGTGCCACTAACAAGATATGAATATGCCGTCATTTTAGAACTGTTCTGCTGAAACATGTGTATAAATATTTAAGGCTTCCATATTCCTATTTTGACCATTCAAAAGTAATGTAAAAACTCTATATAAAATTGCTGGTTAGTGGGACTTTATGCAGTTATGCCTTATACAATATGTATGATAGGTAGGTAAAATACGTTGAATGCATATCAATTTTGATTCGTTTAATGCATTTAGTAGTAGTTTATTAATATTGCTCTAGTAAGTAATGCAATCACTGATGCTTTTTTTCCAAACTCCGAATAATTTTGATTTTGTGGCTGGATAATATGGTCCATGAATATATCTGTAAAAAATTGAATTTGCTTACGCTCTGGGGCTTCTTTGGAGATGATACCTTGGCATAATTTTATAAGTCACTCATGGTTTGTAATAGTTTTTGTAAAAATTTCATTCTTGAGTATCATGCTTCACCAACATGAACAAATCTCACTTGTTATAGGAGTAAATTAGTGGTTAAAACCGTACGCATTTCATTTGGATATGATATGATATTGGATATATGTATGGATGCAGCTGCAGATGACATGATACAGTATTTGAAAAGTGAGAATGACATGCTACGTGGGCAAGTTGATGAGTTAAAAAGTGAACTGGCTTTTATCAGGCATGTATTTCCGAGGACCACTTATTCTATTAAGCTATCTGAAATGTTGTAATCTTGAACAATTTTTGGATGCAGATCTTCCAAGGAAGAACAAGAAATTCAGTACCAAAAGCTTTTGATGGAAGAAAACCAGAAGAGTAAGGAAATAACATATAAAAATTAATATTTCTCCAAATCAATGATGGTAATAGCATGACTATAGCATCTTAGATCATCCAACTTGTAAAATCCATTAGTCAATTATTGTAAATAAGCTTCGAGATGTCAGAAAAATTAATGCGACTATTGATTCTCACTATAATTTGGGGTAAATATTCCTATCCTTGTTATGCATGCTGGACATGAGGAACAACCCCCAGCCCCCACCAAAATAGAAAAAGGAGAAAAGCACAAGTACATGGATAGATCGTAGATGAGTAAATAAATAAAAGGTTCCTTGTATAGGACTCTGGACTTGAAAGGATGAATTGAAAAATGAAGTCGTTGTTAATTGGCTTCATACATCTCTTGTTATTATAGATGTTTTGCCTATACTGTGACTATAACCTGAAGCAGAAGTTTTTATTTGTTTATTTATTTTTTGCCGCCTTGGGTGCTGTCTGACATGGTCTCTATAGTGAGCAAAAGTCCTACAATTTAAATGCAATTTTAAAGAAAATTTCATTTCTATTTGAACTATGTCATCAATGAGATTATAATCTTTTTCCTGTTTAATGGCTAACAAAAGCACTAATTTTTTTTTACGACGACATCTCAGGCAAAATATTTTTTTTTTCCCCTTGTTAGATGACCTAGTTATGTAAGAATTCAGGCTTTGTTGTGTGTGTGTGTGTGTGTGTTTATTTATTTACTCTTTTCAAATCCGATTTTTTAGATATTTTAAATTAGGTTCATGAGCGTGTTTTTCTCTTTTTATCAAACTGTGGACAGGATACTGCCTTTCCATGGTCACACTAGAGAGAGAGTATCTGACTGAATTTAGTTTACTGAGTCAATATTTTGACTAATATGCATTATGTATGAACATGCCTAGATTGAGTATTCAGATTGAACATTTGTTATGTTTTCTAGAGGTCCAATTTGAATTTCTTGAACATGTTAAAACATTCTATCAACAACTCATATGTCAGGAAAAAAAAAAAAAAAAAAAAAAAAGAAAAAAACTACATTGTGAATTATTATGCTTCAAAATTATGGCAGATATAGAACCCTCAGAAGATATTGTGAAGCTGAAAAAGTTAGAACAAGATGGTACCTGTGATTCTAGACCTGAGAAATTTGAAAATAGAGAGCCAAATACACATCCCGCTTCTGCAGTTGAAGGTGAATCATCTAGTTTATCTGCCATGAAATCAAAGAAACGTAAATATGTGCCTCCCGTAGAAGGTACGGCTACGCTACATGTTGATATGGAAAGTGATCATGCAGCAGATAAATGTTCTGACAGGAATGAAGTTGGAGGTGCTCCTCTCAACATTCAGCAGGTATCTAATTTTATAATTTTAGGTCAAACTTTGCTTTTCCATTTCTGTCCTCACTATTGATAATGATATGCTATTATTCAGCCTGCGTGCTGTCAAAGAAAGATTGATACTTCAGGTATGTGTTTAAAGAAAGGAAAAACAAAAATTGAACATGTTTTTTCCATTGGGATAATGGCATGTGTTTGACCTATGTTTTGATGGAAATTTTATGTGGTGATGCAACAGAAACTGTGAACTGCATGTTTCAAGTTCTTGTTGAGTTCGTAGTTGGCATGAAATTGTCCTTTGTTATACAAAAAGATGAACTATTTATATCAGCACTTCATCAATCAAGTGGTAAGACACCGTGATTTTTATGGTTTCTGAGATTGTCGAGCAATTTTTCATTTCAAATTCAATTTGCTTGGCATCCATGTAAAGTTGGGCTAATCATTCAGGTCATTTAGTCTCAGATACCTGATAGTTTCTCTAATTTCTGATCTAGGTTTACATGGTTGAATTTGAACAAATATTAGTATGTTTTCCTGGGATAGTTCCAGCTGATGCCATCCTTTGTTGAACAACATTTAAACTCAAAAATAACGTATTACTTCTCTAAAAGGAAGATGATCAAGGTTCAGAGGGCTTTAGAAGTGGGTTTGATAGGCAAAAGGATCTTCCAAAAAACATTAAAAGTAAATCAGATGCAGCACATTGGGTCACAAAATTCATTTTTGGCTTTAAATGTTTGTGTTATGTCTTGAACTTTTAGTGGAAATGCTTAGTTCTGATATAGTAGCATGCCATCTTTAATGGGCGTGTTGGTGGATTACACCTGTTTTGTTTTGGTCTGTATGCCAAAACCATATCAATACATCGTATATCTGTTAATTATGTTAACTTATTCTATATGCTAATTCTTAATGTTGGTGTAGTTGAGATCTTGCCATTTCCATTTGATGTTTTAATTTCATTTTCTATGTGTTCCCATGTGTTAATATTGTTTGTTATTGATGGTTACAGGTTATTCTTTCAGTCTGACATGGATAAACAATTGGGGTGGAGAAGCTGAATTAGTGTACCGTGTGTCGTCCCTTGGCACATTTGAGAGAGTTGCCCCGGAGTGGATGAGGGAGACTTTGATGTTCAGCACAAGCATGTGCCCTGTTTTTTTCGAGAGGGTCTCTCGTGTCATCAAAGGTTGATGATAATTACCATGTCTCATCATGTATTATTTCTCAAAATTTTACGATAGTGATCACAATGTCTTGGTTGATTGCCGTTTGTTATATAGCGCAGTGTTAGGAATCCTTGTACAAAATGAGACTTCTGCTCTATGTTGTAATGTTGCTTAGGAAGCTTATATCCTGGTCTTTAAACTTCCATTGTATGAGTTCTCTTGAAAACTAGTGAAAGAGAATGTGCATTGCACATTAGTTGATTATTGTCGACAAGATAGAAATTATTTTATTTTGGAATTGATGTTGGTTGATGGTTTCCTTCATCAGATGATGCATGAAGGAGTTATTTTTTCCTGAAGCATCCAAAAACAACCAAGTTCCATTTGATACAACCTAGCAACTTTCTACAGAGGAAGGCTAAGGTTCTTTTATAAATCGTGTTTTCTGAACTTCGTTATCGTATTCTGGCGTGACACTGTCTCCATCTTCAAAATCTTCACCCTCCCCGAAAATTAGCTCACTATTGAGACACACCGCTTCCATCTATGACAAATTAGATGCCACAACAAATAGGGAAAAATAAGAAAAGAAGAAAACAGGAAAGACAAGCAACCCTACTAGCATCCGAAACAAATACATGAAAGATTAATATAAACATTGAATAATTTCCTCGTTTTCAACATAGGATATAGGAGCATAGTCAGGGGCAGTGCCAAGATTTTTAAATTGTGGGGGCAAATGAAATGATAATTAAATATATAAAAAAAATTATCGACACCACTATGCTCATTAAAAAAGTACAGTAAAACAACATTAATATATCATATCGAACAACATTGTGTAGTTTTTCATAAATTTCGCGAAGTTTTTTTTTTTTTTTAGGCCTTCATAGCTGCTCACTTGAGTAATTGAGTACCAGAAAGCAAATCATTAAGAGTTCAAGGAACAAAAAGCTAATACAAAGCAATAGTTAAAAAGTAGCAAAATTTTTTCAGCTGATTACATGACAAAATAGACCCAACTTTTCAAATCAATTAATAGCATATTCAAAGAAAAAATTCTTTGCAAAACTATAAAAATTCTTTAAGGTCCTTCCATCCATCTACCATAAATCGCTCCGTTAACTCAACACAAAAAACAAATTTTCTTTTCAAAAACCAATGGTAATATAATCTTGAGTTGTTCGTAGCTATGAGTTCCCTTTATGAAATTCATCTTGGATTTTGGAAAAGAAAAATTGCTTTTGTTTTCTGATGATCTTAGTATTGTTCATGGGATCAAGGAGGTTTTCAGAGAGGATCATGAAAATATCAAATGGCTATTAATGGGAGATGATGATTCCATATTTTTTCTCGATAATATTTTTGAAATTCTTATAAAGTTTGATCATACTTATCTTGGTGGACGAACATTTTTTTTTTTTTTTTTTGAATTATTGGTTCTCATTTAACCGAGGATTTGGTATGGCTGGATTTATGTTGAGTGCCCCTTTGACAAAAACACTGGCTAAAGACTTGAAAAANTTTTTTTTTTTTTTTTTGAATTATTGGTTCTCATTTAACCGAGGATTTGGTATGGCTGGATTTATGTTGAGTGCCCCTTTGACAAAAACACTGGCTAAAGACTTGAAAAATTGTTTCAAGGAGATATGCACACATTAAGTCTGTTGATCAAACCGCAATGTCATGTATAGCTGATCTTGGAGTCAGCCGACTCCCCGAAAAGGAATTCACTAGGTAACTTATAACGTGTATCATCCCCATTTACTCGTTATATTAGATAAGCATACCCCCCTTTCCCTATGACTTGATTGATGAAATCCGTTCAGCACTAGCATGATCAGCTACATGCCCACCATTTAGATCAAAATGCCTTCTAACATCACCAGGTGGTTTAATGAATCAACAAGCAAATCTATTATCTATACCCTCAATTTAAATTTGCTGCTGGAAGAGCGATGCCCCCATTTCATCAGCTCCATCAACTAGATCAAGTGCTACACAGCCACAAGCCTGTGCAGCACCTATGCACTCATTCAGTGTCATACCACAGTTAGTTATGAAATCAGATGTAGAATTGAGTGCTAAATCAGTATCATTAGAAGCCATGTCCTCGAGAACTCTTTCATCTGGCACATTTAAATCGATATCCAACAAAGAAATATATTTACCCTTAGTTTTTCCAAAAAATAAATAAATAAATAAATAAATTTTAAAAAGTGCCTTCTGTGTTGAGTTAACAGAGCACCCGACGGTAGGTGGATGAAAATACCTTTTTCGCAATGAAAGGTGAAAATAAGGATGAAAATGCAAAAAAATAAAAAAGTACATACTTTTTGCACAAAAACATTAAAAGGTAGGAAACGTTTATACTAATTACCTAGTGGATAATTGTCCACAGAGAAAAAGGAAGCTCCAGCCTGGAGGAACTTGCCACTTGCTACAACCTTTTATCCCTTTTCTCCCAGTAGTATATGCGACAAGCCCTGTATGGTTAAAGGGTAGCCGAACTCCATTCCTAAGTCTAGAAATGACTTAGCGATCTCATCTAGCTTCAGAAATGGAGGTTGGAACACCATTGCACATGTTTAATGTTATGCAAGAAAAAGAGTACTCATGTTGAGCTTTTAGAGTAAGCGATACTTAAATCATAGTTTCAACGGGTACACGGAGAAAAGGAAGAGTAAGACCCAAAAAATGTACAAAAAGTACGGCCACACGCTCAAAACATGCATCTTTAATGTGATTCATTCTTAAAATCAAAGTAGACCCGTTAAACCTTTCACCATGTTTTGGCACAGCACTGATACAGCTAATCCCCCGCACCCAAAACTATTATCACAAGCAAGCATGGCTGTTAACCACTGTAAGCAACTGAACATCAGACCCATCTGTGTACATAATTTATACTTCAGCATTGGAAAACAAAAAAAAATAAAAAAAAAATAGAAATGTTTATAATCAATCAATATGATTAGTGTATCATCGAACTAAACTACGGAAAATAAAACTGAACACAACATAAAGCCATATTTGATGCACAGCAAGAACTACGTAAAGGCAGCAGGCAACCATGGCTGACATGTTAGAATCTAGTGAACATTTCTCCACTCATTCTTCCTTAGTAGTTCGTAGTACTGGGTGCCAAAGTTATATCTGAAATGTGAGTGGAAGCAAGTTTCACTCATAGAAAATAGGGTACTCCGGTCCTGGGTCCTCGCATCTGGTTGTTCTCCTCGGTCTCTGTGAAGAACTTCACCTCTCTCTCCTATACAAAAGGGATCAATAAAAAATGATCAAGTTAGAAAACAAGGCCAACACTATTATCTTCATTCACTTGTTTTTTCGTAATCATTGCTACCATTTAGGGCAGCATGACACTATTAATATAGCATACACGATACGGTATGGGCAACTCAACATCTATGCTACCTAAATATCCAAATCTGTGCCAAACCACCAAATCAAGTGAAGCCTATGCAGTGAAAAAGGGACATTTAAATTCTGTAATATGCTAGCTGAGCTCATGTAGATCATTATTACCGGGTCTGGGTGCATGCTGCTTTTGACAAAATCCAAGTCATTTAATGACACTTTAAAATCGAGAAGATGGCAAGGCTTTCAAATTTGTGAATGTGAATTTTGAGTTAACACACGGGCAAGATATGTGTTTTAAGTAAACAGGATATTCAATGAGGGGGATGAAATGCAACCTTTTACCCAATACACTGCAGCTTGATTCTTGCTTACAACCAAGTTATCATCTATGATAAAAATAGGTTCCTCCATCAAACACGTGAACAGAAAACAGTAAGAAGCAAGAATAGCATTGCTTACTAAAGATAAAAAGACTCGATGTCACACAACAATTATAACCTCAATTGTGCATTTTATGGTTTCTTTACATGGCTTGCTAGAGAATGCACACATACATGGAGAAACTAAATTAAAACGTGGAAAATTGAGCAGTACTACCATATTCTCATTGAAGCTTAATATCGAGGCAACATTTCCGCAACGGTAACAATAGTTTGGAGCAGACCATACCTGCATATTCAAATGAGCAATGAGATTATCAAAGAATACACGAAAAAATTGCACCATGAAATACAGTCATCGCTCAGATATAGAAATGGCAACTCACAGTTACAAGTCCTTTATCTTGAAACATGTACTTTAGACCTTCTTGTACAAGTTGGTGGGCTCGGCAAACTAGATCAAGTTTGTTAATGTGATTGAACTGCAAAAAACAACTACAAGTTTTAGCATTACTTATTATGTTTAAACCAACACAACTATCTCGAACTTTTGAGATGTCATATATCATTATCTGGATTCTCTTGGATGTTCCTTTAGCTAGAGTGGGCAGTTCACCCACGAGAATGAACGTCTGCTGCACCATTGGCTACCAAGCTTCTCACATGTGTCATGGACTTACCTCAGAAGTAACCCTGGACCCAAAAAGCCAGCCTGCTCCTCTAGGACTCACAGCCCATGTCTCAATATCTTCAGGATCACTCCACATTAGGTCGCAGAAAGGCCCTTCATGGGGGATTTCACAGTTCCGATCAATAACTCGAATCTGGAAGGAAACAAGGACAGAGAAATTAATATAGCCCCTGTTTGTTATAGATAAAATCTGAGATTATCTCAAGTCAAAATCAATAATTAATTTTAACCGCATATTTCATGGGACCCACAAATTTTCAACCACACATTTCATCCATTTTTATCAAACTCTACTAAAAATCTAATTTTAATCCATACCAAACAAGGGCATAATTAATCTAGCATGAACTGGACTTAATGAATATAATTTAGCCCAGCTTGGTTTAAATAAAAATTAGATTTTTAGTAGATTTTGATGGTTGAAAAATTGATAAAAATAGATAAAAGTCGTAGGTCCCATTAAATGTGTGGTTGAAAATGAGTTCAACGAGAAATGAGTTTTAAAAATGGGCACCAAACAGGGGCTTAATCTGATATGGACTGGACTGTGTAAACCAAAAGGCGGACTAAACTAAGCACAATAGATTAACATTTGTCACATCCAAACATTAAAAGTTCATCACTAATATTAAGAAATTAAAAATATGCCATTCCTGAAACAAACCCACTCCTCCATAGTAATTATATGCTTAAATGACCAAATATAACATATATGCAACATGCTCAATACTTCTTTATTTTAGTAAAAGCATGTTCTGGTTGAGCATAGCTGAGAAATTAGCACTCATCCCACTGAACCTAAATTCGTCTTTCTACAAACTTCAAAATTTTCATGGTTAAATGTACATTATATTACAAAAGAAAAATAATCAAACCTGATCGATAGTTCTAACATCTGGGGATAACCCGCCGTGCACACAAAGTACCTGTTAGTCCGAAGAGGTGAGAGTTTTTACAGCTACCCACTTTAAATGATACGTAAAGAGAGACCAAAAAGAAAGATGGTATACCGTTCCTTCAATAATCGCTGACAGAGTTAGATAGTCAAAGACATCTGTGCAATACCGCCAAGCATTTGCATTCCCATACTTCCTTTGACATTCATCATAAAATCCATAGACCTACAGAGGATGATTACATGGAAAAGCTAATCAGCACTTGGCAGTAAACGAAAATGCTATTGTAGTACATTGTATGTTCGTTACCAAGGGAATAAAATAAGCAAACGACAATATGCATCCCAATCATTACTGTCCAAAGAGAACTTAAGCCAAGATAGTAATAATCAAGGCATAACTGAATATAGAGTACGTTCTTGTCAAGAGGACATGATATAATCAGACTACGAAGGGGGAAAGAGAAATCAAGAATAAAACACACAGTTCTAACGATTAATAAGAAAAGAAATCCCTGGACTCCTCATCCCTAGAAACTCAAAAGGATGAAAAAGTTTCCCTTTCTCAGCTACAACTCGTTCCGTTCGTTCAAAAATTTTGCTGTTTCTTATTTTGTCCAAATGATCCAAATAATAATTGAAACATTAACCATTGTGTGCACTTGCAGTTCCACTTTTGAGCTTATTTACCGATTCCATATAATTATATTGACCTTGAAAGCACAACGAATGAAGTTACAATATTGATTACCTGAGTCAATTGCCTGCTTTCATGATTTCCACGTAGGAGAGTAATGTTAGCTGGGTATCTGTAGCAAAACACAAATGAAAATATATTATTAATCAAATGAGAATATATCAACTACAGAGAATCTCATATTATATTGGAGCATATATCTGATTATTTTCCCTGACAAATTGAACGTTCAATCTATGAAGCTTGCAAAAATAGTACTAAACAGACATGTTATCCATAAAATTGATTGCAATTGCAGTAATAATAGTTCATGAAAGTAAGGCTGGATATTTTCTGCACCATTACCTAGTGAATTTAAGATTATGAAGACAATAAGCAGACAATAAGTCAGCTTGAGCTTAGATATGTATTCATAAAAGGATTTATAACTAACTAGAACAGCAAGAACATTCATTAACTTCTTAACTGTCTATTGACATGTCACTTTAATTTTATAAATGCAATTAAACATGAAGATCCCAGCTCCGTATCAAGAACCCAATTCTTATGTGCAATGATTTTTCATTCTAAACCTTGCTTCAACATGATCGCGAATTTAATTAGACAAGAAGATGGCTGAGAATATTTACTGAAGCAATTGAATGAAATAATTGGCAAACAAATAAATTAAAAAAATTCAAATATAGACCCTAAATAGGCATGTCATGCACCTTGCTTTGAGAAGCAAAAGAATTGTGAAAACTTCTAGGCTATTGTAACCACGGTCAACAAAATCTCCCTGCCAAGACAGAAGAAGTTTCACAATGTAGATAAAAGAGTCCATAGATGGAACAAGTATAAAAAGGAAGTTAGGTGAACATATTTATAGAAGATTTACCATAAAAATGTAATTAGTCTCTGGTACATGACCTCCAGTCTGGAAGAGTTTCATCAAATCATGAAACTGTCCATGGATGTCCCCACATACTGTAACAGGACAATTTACAGGCTGAACATTTGACTCTTCAATCAATATTTCCTTAACCTGAATACAAAAGTTGCAAACTAAAATTAGAAGAACGTAAGGATAGCATAGCGCCAGAAAACAAAAAAGACATCAATGCCAGAATGTGGAGCAGCCTTTAGAGAGGAAAAAGATAAAAATAATAAACAGGGCTTTTGGCACTTTTCGTCCTCAACCTTTCCTAAATGTTACTAATCATCTACCCTCAACCGTTTTTTTTTTTTTTTTGCACCAGACATCCTCAAGCTTTCATAAATGTAGCAAAACTCATCCTTCCACCATTTTGGACATGTAAAATGACCAATTTTCTCTCTCTTTAAATAAATACAAAAAAGGAAAGAAACTAAATAAAAAATAAAAGGAAAATTGCAGCAAGAGTCCTAAATGTTTTCAGAATAAACAAATAAGTCTTCTTCTCCAACTAAATCCACCCCCACAACCCCCACCCAAACCACCAGCCAGCCAACTGTTGCCCCCACCACTACCCTCACCACACAACTCATCACTGACCCCACTGTTGTTACAGTGGATGAATCCTCCACCATTTCTGAAATCACCATCAGTACATCTTCTCACACGGATACAAAGGATATGCTTCACTTCAATTAATTAATTAATTCATTTTTTCTCAAATTTTTACATGTTAGTAACTCCGATATAGTGGAAATGACAATCACTAAGGTCAAAACGGTGGAACACAAAGATGGAAGGAGTTTACTGAAGACGTGCAATAAACTGCTCAACATCATAGCCTAAATGACCTCAGTCAAAAATTCCTACTCATCAAAAATTCCTAGTCTTGGTTCCTAATTGCTAAGATGCATAAATACTAGAAAATAGTAAAGATTATGGAAAGAAAACAAAAATATCCCTTCGGTCCCCAAACACTTGTTAGTAGTTGGTTTTGGCTTGCGACAAAAAGTGCCAAAATCCCTAAATAATAAGAGTATTATACAGATATGGAATGGCACAAGTAGACCAGGAAGAGAACAAGCACATAAAGAAGTCCCTTTTCCTCTTCATTGCAAGCAAAAAGATGACTTATTGTTGAAATTTGTTGATTACTTCTTTCCTTGAAACACGCCATAGAACAAGAATAACACAAAATTACCGATGGACAAAATTTTTTTAGGCAGAATGAAATAAAGCTATACCAATATGGGATGTCAAGAATCCAGTTTCAAATCACTTGTTGGCAGAGATTTGATTCTTACCAATCTATATTGAAAAAATGCCCAGAATACAAAAATCTAACTGCCAAAAAAAACCGAATCAAATTCTTGATTTCTTGAATGTATTTACATATAGAGTAAGAAACAAAAAAAAAAATGCAAAAATGCAAAAATGGAGTAAGAAGAAGAAGGGCATACATATTCGCAGAGGAGTTGAAGCTCATCTTCAGACAAGTGCTGACCCTCTTTAACTTTCGCTATCCAATTATCCAAATCCATTTCCCTTAATTCTTCTCCTGATTTTCTTCAACAATAAAATGGATATACCTCTATTTCTCTACCAATTACTAGTTTGTAGATATATGAATACAGAGCAAAAGAGAGGGGGCTCGATCGGAATTGGAAGGCAGAGAAATGAAAAATTACCACTACTGTGAACATTCACACAATTTTCGAAACCCTCCTCTTCTTCCCCGATCTCTGACCTTTATATATATATATATACTAGTTTTCGCCCGTGTGTTTTTCTCGAGGATATGTTAGT
>CAIGRS010177748.1:0-11014 GCA_903798395.1 Fraxinus floribunda | reverse complement strand
AAGAGAGCCTATTTATACTGTCTTGACCGAGGTGGTGACCATTGGATCAGAACCACGTGGCCTCATCTCTTTTGTCGGGACGTCACATCATTGTTCATTCATGCAATTAATGTATTGACAAAGGGTTAGCCATTCTATACAATAGGCTGACATACTGACAAAACTTTATTACGATGTTACATCATTCACTTCTAAAATATCTTCAAATCTATCACAAGAGACAACGTCACCTTCATGAAATTTGGAAGAGTTGAGAGCCTCAGAAAGATCTTTGAGGTGGCTCTCCAAGTGGAGAGCTTCAACTCATTCCTTTATTTCCTTAGGCAGTGGTTCGAGCCGAAGTTGTAGTACTTCTTCCTTAAGGTAATACCCTAGCATGTACCTCGACTTTAACACGTACCTTGTCTGAGGAAGTGCCTCGGTCTACAATGTAAAGACCTCGATTTTATTTGATTCCTTCATATTTTGACCTCATGGTCCTTTATTCGACTTTCTTGTTGACTTTCCACGTGGTTCGTGGCCTCGCCATGTGGCACCTTTTCCTTGTGCTTTGAAAATGAGGTGTAACAATAGTCTCCTAAGTCTAGGCATGATTATTTATGTTATGCCTGGACTTAAAAAGTAGAATCGAGATAGTAAGTCTGTATAGAGGGATTATTGGCACCACACCCTGTGGTTAGGCAGATACCCAGTTCACGTGAAACCTATATAGGTACTTCCTAAGGCAGCTTATTTGGTAATTATTATGTATTGAGGCGAAGCATTTAATGTGGCGTTTTCAGATGATCCGAAGTGCCTTCATTGAGCCGAAGCGTCTTTGCTGATTCCAGAAGATGACATGGTTCATTTGCAAAATGGTAGCTCTAGTTTGGGAATTCTGAGGGATTTCACGAGGTGCCCTAAATTATTGTGCCACAATGATTTGATATTTCCTCCATTTTCCAAGATAGAGCAGTTATTCTAGTGTAACTTTCAATACGCGTACCAGTCGCCACATTAAATGCACAATGATCACTATTATACGCATTTTCTGGTGAGTCTCAGGTACATGTGGACGCGTACAGGCCACGTTTAGATCTGGATCCTTGAAAACGAAGCGTCGGAGGTTTATCGATGGTTCAAATTAAGGGCTCGTAATAGATGGTCGGATGACCAGGATCTAGATCTAACGATTGAGTTTAAGCTTATTTTTTGTATATAAAAAGGGTTTAAACTTTATTAAAAACCTTTTTACTTTGGCACAAAATCTCTACCCCGTCATTATGCCAGCATTTCATAAGCTTTCATCCCTTTTCCATTTTTAATTTCAAAGTTCTCCATAGTTTCTTCCTCTCCTTGGCTCATTGTTCAATCCGTGCTTCTAAAACTTCTTTGTTTTAAGGTTCTCTAGAAAACTTGTAAGTAATTGATCTATGACCCTTTCGAATTCTTGAATTTTGGTCGCGTTTGTCAATCAATGGCTTCTTCTGATCCTTCTGGGGGTAATGTAGGTGTTACTGAGGTGGCTAACGAATTAGGAATCAAAATAACTAGTGTGGTCGACCTTAGGAGGGCCATTGAGGCCGGTCGAGGTACCACAATATCTGGGGGCACTAGGGACGATGATAGCTTAGGTTGGGGGCATCGAAAGTACGTTCTGTCATGGATCTGACCTATTTGGCCACCCTCAGAGAAAGATATAGGATACCATATAACATCGAACTTGTGTCCCCTTTCCCTGATGAGTGAGCCTATTTTCCTAGGCAAGGGTACGTCGCCATAAGTGAGTTTCTTTTGAAGTCTGGGCTTCGTCTGCCTCTTCATCCATTCTTTCAAGTCGTCCTTAGGCTGTACGAACTTGCTCCCAACCAACTAATCCCCAACAGCAGGGCCCAACTTGTAGGATCGTACTTTCTCTGGAAAGAGACTTCATTAGGCGAAGACATGCCCCTCCACGTCTTTCAAACAGTCTACCAACTAAGGTCTGTGGGCAAAGGGAGCTCAAAAAAGTGATACTCCTTATGCCCATGGGGAAGGCATTTTCCTTTTGTACATGGTCTCTCTTTCTCTATCAAAGGGTGGAAGAAGACCTGGTTCTAGGTTTCGGAAAAGTAGCAGGAGTGTGAGGGTGATGCCATCCCTCATGTTAAATTTTCGACCTCCTACTCTGAACCCAGTGAGTCATTTCTGCGCTTTGCTTTTTAAACTTGTTTGACGCACGGTTGAACGCTTCAAATTCGACAGGAGCGACTGGGATATTTTGTCGGAGATATATGGTCGTCCCTAGTCTGAACGTAACTTCAACCGTTTAATCGCTCCCCAACGCTTTTACGAAGATCTTGATTTGATGGTTCGACACGGTATGTCATCCTTTTATTCTATAATTCATATGGTTTCTTTTACTCACCGATGTCTGACCTCACGTGTTTTCCTTACAAACATACAATTTTGAAAAGAGGAAGACCGCCACCCCCGATATGGCCACCATTATTGCTACCAGCTCAACTGCTGGTTGTAAAGGCATGAAACCCTCATCTGTTGGAGGAGGCAGGTAGGGGATAAACTTGAGAAGGTCAGCAAGGAAGCTGCACCTCAAAATGAGAGCGAGTCCCCTCCAGCAGATAAGGAAAAGAAGGCCATCGTCGAGGAGCCTAAGAAAAAGGTTCGGGTATCCACCACCAGGGTACGTAGTTCCTCCAACATTCCCCCACCTCGTTCAGGGGTTCCTACTGGGGAGAAATTATTAGCGGCCTCTATTGCTGTTGCCAATGGGGGTAAAAGTGTCATGCTATCGTCGAACCTATGAGGAGGAGCCTGCCAAGAAAAATAAAATTTTGAATGGCTCCACTAGCTCAGGAAAAGGGCCTCTAGCCAAGTAGTCTGCTGAGCTTAAATCTTAGGCCCTCGCTCTATTGCCTCCCGAAATTCAAACTGCCACGATGACGTTCCGCACGTTCTAGACTGAAAAATGGCAAAACTTCATCGAAACCAGCGACACTATGGACATCGTCTCCACCATGAATGCTTAGGTAACGAGGACATTTGGCATGGCCATCGAGACGGAGGCCCTCTTCAAGATATTTCAGAAGAAGAATAAATGGAGTTTGGGCAAAGCTTCCCAAGCTGAAGAATTGGCTGCTAAGGCCAAGGTAGAAACTGAGGCCTTTAAGAAGAAGGAGGGTGAGGATTCAGTGAAATTCTCTTCTGCATTGGAGAAAATTGAAACATTAAAGAATGAGGTCCACCTTTCCTAAAGCCAGGTGGCCTCATTAATGAAGCGTGTGGAGAATTTTGATGCTCATCAAAAGTTGATTGCCAATGCCTTTGAAAGGGCCAACAAAGAAAAAATCGATTTGGTGGGACAGTGGGAGAGCTAACCTCCAAAGTGGCAGGTTTGACGGAGGAAGTAGAAATCGTTAGGAGGGATGCTGAATGTGCCAGCATCGAAGCTGAAGACCACTTCCTAGCCAACTTCCACTTGACAGAGCATTACCAGCACTTCGGCCAGTATTGGCGGAAATATGCATACACTGAGGTAATGGAGTGGCTAGAAGATCATTCCCAGTTTGATACTACTGAGCTCCGAGCGGAATTTATTGAGGAAAAAGAGGATCAAGATAAATCCCAATCCCAACAGAAGGAGCTACTCTTGCCGAAGCTGGAGCTATAGTACCCTTTGTGCCTCCTCCAGCCTAGCTGTATTTGTTTTATTTTTATTGAAGTGTAACGACTTCGGTCCGAGCTTAATGTAATTCAATCCTTCCTTAAATAAAACAATTTTGGCTTCTGCCGCTTTTTTACCGATGTCGTTTTAGTTCTGATGCGAATGTTTGAGATTAACTAAACTTCATTATACTTTCATAACTTTTAGCTAAGACTACCAACCTCAGAAATATGGTTACTTTAGTCACGTAATTTGCCTAGACAAGGTCTGATTTCAACTATTCTTGCCTTACTCATGCCAAGCCTTCTAGTTCTTATTTGAATCGTAATTCAGGTATTCAAATCAACATAAAATTCCAAGGTCATGCTCCTTTTACTTTTGTAACAAGTCATTGAAGCTCTTTTAATTAGCGAGGCTCTTAGCCCATGTGAAACAATCTTGAGGCTCCCAACCTTTGCAAAATTTACTTCGAGGCTCTTTGATGTTGATCTTTTAACTTATAGCGATAACAAAGATTGCGCATCAAATTCAAAGCTATATATATACATAAGGTGTCTTACGCCTTCGACCATACGCGTTCAGGTGTTCTTCATCCCTGATCGATGTTCCTTCGGTGGATGAGGGTGCGAGAACGCTTCCAGAAGTATTAGTCCATTCAGGCTTTAGCAACTGCTCCTTAATTTCTAAGTCGTGATGAATTGTCAATCGCCCGAAGTATAATAGCAGACCCTTGTTCAATCCCTATGACCGACCCACTAAAGGCGTAGACGTCCATACTACGCTTGTAATTTGATGAGGTCTGGGCTTTTCTTAATCTGCAACGGGGACACTGATAGTGTTGTCCTGGGACTCGCATAATCCGCAAGGGTCTCCTTTTGAATTAGCCAAGGTGGTAAGCCATTTCGTCGTAAAGGTCCTGGAAGGGGCATATTAGTGCAAGTATTTTAATGATGTTGCTTGTTTTCAAGGCGATGTTGTATCAAATCAGTTTCTAATGCATGTACGGTCGTTTTCAATTGAATGCGCAATGATGGCTAATTATTGTTGCGCATGATATCTGTGAGATAACCACATGCCTAGACCCGTTCTTAAGTTCAACGTGCACATTTGGATCGTATGTAAGGGTAACTGTTCGGATTCTAAGGTTCAGATTATTTTAGAAAATGGACCCTCCTGATTAACTTGGTTTTGTTTTAATGGCTGTGATTCGTTGCTTCCTTTTATAAAAAGTAAGAATGTTGCTATTTTGATGTTACCTTTGCAAAGTTATAACGAATTTTCACTGTTCATCGAAGATTTTCGAACAACCGATCTTTGAACATTCTTGCTCCTTCGTTCCCAAATTTAGATAGTGTTACGTGTGTTTCTAATAATATGACTCCAAAGAGAGAATATTCTAAACCAAAAATAGCGATCATTCTCCAAGCCACTATGGGTTCAGGCATAAAAGTACCAAAACCTTCCTCCTTAGAGGTCGTGCGAGTGGTGAGGAAGACAGAGTGCCTTAATAATGATACAGAAATGAAAAGGACGGAGGGGGATGTTCCCCATGAAGATAAATCTGGACTTGATAAGGGTAAAATGGTGGCCGAAGAGCCTCCAAAAAAGAGGAAACTTACCCATACTGGTGGGTTTTCTAGTAACCTTGGGGCCATCGTATCCCGTGATGAGAAAAGGACTCTCAGGCAGCCAAAATTGCTACAGACTTCGATTGATACTGTGATAAAGAGGCAGATTCAGGAGGCTAGCCGGGGGTGACATGCTAGTGGCTACAGAAGCTTCTAAGAAAAGGGTGGAAAGGACCCCAGAAAAGTCTGGAAACTTCCTGGGAGGTCAGACAGCCAAATTGCCCTAACGGTGATAAAGAGGCTGCCTATTGAGGTTCGAGACGCCACTGAGGTTTTTAATAAATTTTGGACTGAAAGATGGTAGGATTATGTGGCCACCTATGATGCAGTAGACTTGACCGCCACCTTTGTGAGCCAATGTGTCAGGGCTGTTGGAGTAGCCCTTGAATGTCAAGTAACGCTAGATGACATTCAACAGAGAAACAAGGCCTCTTGTGACAAGTCGAATGCCTTCAAGACGGAGTTGAAGAGGGTGAGAGCAAAGGCTGAGGAACTAAAGGCCCACAAAGCTGAAAATGAGGCAAAGCTCTCCTCTCTCTAGCCGAAGTTGAGGCCATGAAGAAGGATGTTCATGAGTCGCAATGTGAAGTGGCTTCGTTGACCAAGAGGATGGAGAATTTCGACAACCACCAAAGACTAACTTTCGAAGCTTTGGAGCAAGCCAATTTCCAACTGGCAAACGCCAAAGGGCCAATGACTTTATGGAGAAATAGGTGGAGCAGTTAGTCAACGAATATAGAAAATATGAATTGGATGTCGTCGAAATAGGCGAGATTATTGTGAGAACCTACGCTGTAGACTTCCATCATACTGAAGAGTATCGGCACCTCAGCTTATATTGGAGGAAATACACCTATAATAAGGTGATTAGCTATTCGGGAGAGCTATTCCCTGACCTTGATGTTTTAGAGCTAAAGGCTCAGTTCGTTGAAGAAAGAGTGCCTCAGACTCCCGCTAGCAATGAAGTCGTTGAAGTGGTACCTCAATCACCTGTTAGCGATGAAGTGGTAACAGAGGATAGTCCAGAAGAGGAGACAACTACTGCACTTCCAACTGAGGCTCCAACTTCGGCCACTACCATAGAGATTGAAGTTCCTCCTCCCCAGGAGTAGGCTAGATTTATCTTGATTGCCATATTTGTAAAGTCTTGGGGCCTCCAATTGTATTTACTGTCTTAATGCAAAAGTTTCCTTGATCTATTGTTCCTAATTTTTTGCTTTTAATTGGACATTGGCTAGGCACTACTCACAATACGATGATTTGAATCTCGACTGTGATGGGGTGAGTTAAACTTAATTTGAATGAAGTTGATCGAGTTTTTAAGTTAGGCTGAATCTGCACTGAATAATACAGGTTGACTGATTGTCATTAAACGTGACTAAATTAGTTAGAATTCATGGTGAATTAATTTAAATGATTATCACTCGTTAATGCCCGCTTCCTCACATGGTGGATGGTTCATCCATGTGAAGGCTTCTTCCTTGACGTTCAACCTCATCAAAGAAGGCATGTGTTGGGCACCCTTCCTCACATGGTGGATGGTTCATCCATGTGAATGCTGCTTCCTTGATGTTCAGCCTCGTCAAAGTAAGGCATGTGCTGATGCATGCTTCCTCACATGGTGGATGGTTCATCCATGTGAAGGCTTCTTCCTCGACGTTCAGCCTCGTCAAAGGAAGGTATGTGTCATTCGCCTTGGAGTTCGAACGAGGTGGTCCTTTTAGGGATTTCATCCTCTTCTCCAAGGTTTCCACGCATTGTAAAGTTTCTGCAAGCTTCCTTTTGGACATAAATTTTTATTTATTTACAAAGGCTGGGAATGACCCTCCAGCAGTAATTCACATTTACTGGTAATACATGCGTAAGTGTTCAATATTCCATGGATGAGGCTGGATCTTTCCATTCATGTCTTTAATCCAACAGGTTCCAGGCCGGATTTCTTTCTCAATGCGATATGGTCCTTCCTAGCTAGGTCCCAAGGTGCCTGGTCCTGCTTCCTTGGTGGATAAGAATACTCTCCGAAGTACCAAATCATTTATTCGGAAGGACCTCTTTTTTACCTTTGCATTGTAATATCTAGTCATCTTCCTTTGGTACATGGCCATTCTAACCTGAGAATCATCCCTCCTCTCTTCAAGCAGGTCCAACCTACATCTCCTCATTTCATCATTACTTATTTCATCGAAATGTATTCGTCTATGAGATGGGAGACGTACTTCGACAGGGCTCATAGCCTCGGCTCCATATGCCATGGAGAATGATGTTTCGCCTATGGCCGTTCGACTAGTGGTTCGGATTGCCCACAAGACCTATGGTAATTCTTCTACCCAGGCTCCTTTTGAGGCATCAAACTTCATCTTTAGGGTATATTTGATTGTCTTATTTATAGTTTCGACCTGCCCATTGGCCTGAGGATGATTGGGGGGGAAATGTTTCTTGATGCCCAATTCCTCACACATGTTTCTGATTTTTCTGTAGTCAAATTGTTTGTCATTATCTGACACAATTGAATGAAGAATACCGAACCTACAAATGAGGTTTTTCCAAACAAACTTGGAAGTGTTGGCCTCGGTTATTTTGACAAGTGGTTCTGCTTCGACCTACTTAGTAAAATAGTCGATAGCAACGATTGCAAAGCTAGCACTTCCTCTCCCTTTGGAGAGAGGTCCAATTAAGTCAATTCACAAGGGCTGGATGCCACGCTTAACTCCTATGAAGGCTGCCTTAGGATAGTGGCAAAACGTTGGCACTGTCACATTTCTGGACAAATTGTTGCGCATCATTTTTCAAGGTGGGCCAATAGTACCCTTGTCTCAATATTTTTTGTGCAAACGACTAACCTCCAGTATGATTGCTGCAAATGCTTTCATGGATTTCTCTGAGTATATAGTTTGCTTGCTCTCTCCCGGTACATCTTAGTAGAGGCAACGAGAACCCACGCTTATACAATATATCATCCTAGAGGACAAAGTGAGTAGCCCTTTTTCTAAGCTTTTGAGCTTCTTCTTTCTAAGAGGGTAATATCTGACCTTTTAGATAGGATATGAGGGGCTTCATCCAGAGAGGAGTATCTTCTACCCATATTACAGTTCCACTGACCTCAGTCGAGGTTTGGGAAGGTGCTCTACGGAAACTACTGTAAGTAGTTTAGAATCTTTGCTACTTGCCAGCTTTGCTAAAGTGTCGGCGTGAGTGTTGTGGGATCTAGGTATTTGCATTAGTTCGAACCTTTTGACGGAAGGGATGAAACTTTTACTAGTTTCACGTAGGCCGCCATAGTTTTGTCCCTAGCTGAGAAGTTTCCATGAACTTGTCTAACCACCAATTGGGAGTCACTGTTAATGATAAGCCTTTTCACTTGCAATTCTTTTGCTAGTTGAAGGCCAGCTAAAAGAGCATCATATTCCGCTACGTTGTTGGTTGCCTTGAAGTCAAACCTTATAGTACACGTCAACTTATGTCATTTCGGACTGACCAGTATGATTTCTGCCCCTGACCCCGTGTCTCCAGCAGACCCCTCAACTGAGAGCCTCCATATCTGAGGTTCGACGGGTTTCATTTCTTGTTCATTATTGGGCACTGGGGTGAGTTTTGCCACAAAGTCGGTTAAGGTCTATCCTTTGATGGCTGCTCTTGGTTTGTATGCGATGTCAAATTCGCTAAGCTCTATGGCCCATTTAAGTAATCTTCCCGAAGCATCATGCTTCTGGAGCACTTGCTTGAGAGGGTAATTTGTTAGGACATGGATGCTGTGAGCCTGAAAATATAGTCTAAGCTTCCTTGAGGCTATAACCAAAATGAGGGCTAACTTCTCCATGTCAGGATATCGGGTTTCTGCTGCAAAAAGTACTTTGCTGACATAGTGTACTGGCAGCTAATGGCTGTCTTCTTCCCTTATCAAAATCGAACTCAGAGCCCATGGAGTTACTGCTAAGTATAGATGTAGTACCGCACGGTCTTTTGGTTTGGAGAGGAGAGGAGAGGTGCCTAACCAAGGTGCTTCTTTAGCTCCTGCAGAGCCTGCTCGCATTCTTCTATCCATTGAAACTTGTTCCCTCCTTTGATGATTTTGAAGAAGGCAGGCATTTGTCAGTTGCCTTTGAGATAAAACAGTTCAGGGCTGTGATTCTTCCGATGAGGCTTTGCACTTCTTTTAGCTTCTGGGGAGACCTCATTTCAATTAAAGCTCTGACTTTTTTAAGATTCGATTTAATGCCTCGTTGGTTAACAATGTAACCAATGAACTTTCCAGATGACACCCCAAAAGCACATTTTAACGAGTTGAGTTTCATTCGATACCTTTGAAAAATTTGGAATGTCTCATTAAGGTGTGCAATGTGATCCACGGCCTTTAGACTTTTTACAAGCATGTCATCCACATAAACCTCCATCGTCTTACGATGAGGTCGACAAACATCTTGTTAACCAACCTTTGGTATGTCGCCCTGGCATTTTTTAGTCTAAAGGGCATTTCCTTGTAGTAGTAGATCCCTTTGTCTGTGATGAAAGATGTGTGCTCTTCTTCCGGTGGAAACATAGAGATTTGGTTATATCCAGAGTAGGCATCCATGAAACTTTAGAGCCGGTGTCCAGCAGTTGAGTCCATCAGCTAGTCTATCCTGGGAAGCAGGAAGCTGTCCTTAGGACAAGCTTGATTCAAGTTTGAAAAGTCAATGCACACCCTCTACTTTCCGTTGTGCTTCTTTACTAGAACTGGGTTGGATACCCATTTTGGATACACAAATTCTCTGATGAAACCATTGTCAATCAGCTTCGTTATCTCGTCTTTAAGAGCCTTATATCTTTTCGGGTTGAGAGCCCTTCTTTTCTACCTGTGAACCGTAGCTCCTGGTTCGATGTTCAAGTAATGGCAGCTGACCTTGGGATCGATGCCTATCATATAGCTAGGTTTCCAAGTGAACACATCTAGGTTTCTGAGTAGGAAATCTTTTAACCTCTTCTTCATTTCTGGGGGTACACTGCTCCCCATTTGTAAGGATTTCGTTGGGTCCATAGGGTCAGCTGGAAATTTTCCAATTCTTCTGATGGGGCCGCTTGAGGTTCACAGTAAATAATGCGAGGGTCTAGCTCTTCTAGTTTGACGGTATATTCAGTAGCCTTCCCTTGTTTAGGGGCCTGTGTTGCCCCAGATATGCCTCCTTCTTCAGGAGCTTCGATCATAAGGACGTCTTTCCCTTGTTCAGGGAGGTCATTCATATCAAGGTCATCAAGAATGACGTATGTTCTTGGCTCTGCTTTCTTTAAGAAATTGGAGTAGCATTCCCTAGCTCCCCTCTGGTCACCCCGAACTATGGCAATGCCATTTTCGGTTGGAAACCTCAAACACAAGTGATAGATCGTGGCGACTGCCCATAGTTCCTTTAAAGAAGGTATTTTGAGTACCCCGTAGTAGGCTGATTGGTTATCAACTATGAGGAATTCCATGAAATGACATGCAATCAGGGGTTCTGTCCCTATCTCTATTGCTAGAGTGATCCGGCCTTTTAGGATGACGCTATCTCCCGTAAATTCGTACAAGGGGGAACTCATTGGGGTTAGTTCATGGTCCACTTTCATTTTGTCAAAGGTAGTACCAAATATGATGTTGACTGAGCTTCCGTTATCCACTAACATTTTTTTCAGGCCATTTCGAGCCACGACGACCCTTATTACTAAGGTGTCACAGTGTGGATAATGAACTTCCGCTGTGTGATAAGTGCGAGTTTTCACACTTATTCGGACC
>CAIGRS010177744.1:0-16111 GCA_903798395.1 Fraxinus floribunda | reverse complement strand
CGCTGGTGATTATCGGCATGTTACCTACGGAAATACCCGTAGGTTAAACATCCAAATGTTAAATGACTACATGCGGCACATAATGTACGTTGGTAAAGAGATATCACCTTTACCAACGGAAATTCCATTTATAAATACCGTAGTCAAAAGTGGATTACCTTGACCAATGGATAATCCATTTCTAATTACCAACGGATCTGATCCATTGGTAATTTTCCGTTGGTAAAAAACTAATTTTTAGTAGTGGATCTGAATTAAGATTTTTTATTTTTTCATTTATGTCTTTGTTTCTGTGTCACTATCATTTTCATTTATGTGAGGGATTATTGAAAAAAAAATTACTTGTTAGGCTCCTTTCAGCATAATTTTGAATGGGACCTATTGTTTAGTTTTTTAAGATCAAAGTTGATTTATGTTACTCTATATGAGAATATCGAAATCATATATTTGTGTTGTCAAAAATGATGTTTGGGTGAACAAGAAATTGAAGCTCAAAGTTGATGAATTGGAAGAAGTTTATGTGTTGAGGGGGAGAACTAATTAAATTTGTCCTACATGGGATGTTTATGATGAATGTGTTTCACTCATCATATTACTGCTACTCAGTCTTCATATTTCATTTGATTCTTAGAGTTTTAGAACGTCTTAATTTGTGTTTTCGTGTTATTTTATAGGTTAGGTGAATTGGTGTGAATGATACAAAATTTAGAGAAAATAGTGATTTTAGCATGAATCAAGGAGAAGTTGATTTTAATTAGGTGAAACTCGATGAACATAGGCTAAATTAAAAGAAAGAAGTGAATAATGACGAAAAATTGGTAAAATCTAAAACTTGAGGATTCAATTGCAACGTTTCAATAGTTTATTCAGACCACAAAAGAATAATTGAAGATTTCTAGAAGTCAATTGAATGTAATTAAAAGTCAAAAATGAGTGAAATATGATCAAAATATTTCACAAATCAATTTTCAACCACACAATTATAAACCTAATTTTTATTTGGAGACTGAGAACCATTTTTGACATAATAAATGTTCAAATTGAAAAATGATATTTGAATCAAAATTGTAGGTCTTTGGGTTATCTTTCAAACATACTCTAAATCGCCTCGATCGGATATCAAGGAAAAAAATTATTGTAAAAATAGTGAAGGATGTGTAGTTCTAATTTTCTACCCGAAAGTGGGCGCAGCGAGTGGCGCCCCAACGCCGTTGTTGTTGAATTTTCACAACAACGTGGCGCTATGGCTTGCGTGGCATCGCTGGGCGAGGGGAAGAGTTTTGAATTTTACGATCTCTTTTTAATGTCGATTCTTTTGGGACTTGAAGATGTTAAAAATAACAATTAACATGCACATTTTAGAGGAATAATTCAATCGGGCAATCATCAAGAAATCAAAGAAAAATCAAGAACAACATTGTGAAGGAGATTGGAGATTTATCAAAACCAATTTTTATATTCTTTTCTCTATGTTGTTTTTTTTTTTTTTTCTTTAATTTGATTATTTCTATGGCTTTCGTTATGAACTAAACATTTAATATAGGGATATAATCAAAACTCAAGAACATGACTTGATTTTATTATAGTTATTTCTTTGAGATTTTTCAATCATGTTTATTTGTGTTATTTATTCTTAATATTTTCAATTAATTGGCTACTAATTGAATGATTAGATGTTTGTCAATTTCAACATTAAGGAAAGGAAAATTTAGGCGCGATTATAGAATAGTACAACTTAGATTTTATAGGTTTCGAGAGAATGTATAAATTTTTTGAAACACGTACCACATAAAAATCACGAACTTGATAATTTCTAGCTTTTAATTCATAATAGAGATATTGAAATTGAAATATATGAATAATTTTTACTCAGCACTCGATAGAGGGATTATAATTAAATTAGGGTCCTTGCTTATAAATTTGGAAAAATTGATTAAAAATAATTATATAATTGAGAATCATATTTGATAGTTAGGTGAAATCATAACCCTAACCTTTCTCATCTTGATTATTCTTCTAACTTGCATTTATTTGTTGAATTCGTCACCACACTCATCGCGTTTACTTAGTTAAAACCATTGATTCGAAATTGCATTCATCTAGATAAAAATAAGAACTACACAATTATAGTACTTGGTAGAAATAAATACCAATCCTTTTGGGTTCAACATCATAACTCCATTACTATATTATAAAACTTGACATCATACACTTGTAGTATAATTACGTTATACAAAACGTGTAACAATTTATCAAGGCAAATACTACTTTATATATGGCTACACTTTGGAAGGTTGCAATCATATGTAGCATAGAGATTCTCTTCACGTGTGTGCGCAGGGGGTGTAAATCACGGGCCGAATTAAAACTTTGGACCTTGAGCTTGTGTGTGACGCGACCTGCGTACACGAATGTCGGATTGAACGAACCAAAATTGGCCATTTAGAAAGGTTCACGTTTTGTCTTTATTTCCTATATAATTTGATTATTTTCTCTAAATAACCTTCCAAATTCATATGGTTTATATTTGTGTTAATGGAGAGATTCAACATCTGAGTTAATGGTGGCGTCAATAATTGTAACACATATAACTCGTGACCTATTAATTCTCTATTGTAGCCTATTTATACATACGATTTTCCTCCATTCTAGACACGAATTTCTTTCTGCAACAATTTTCTATTTATGTTCAAAGTATTGGTGGTCCTATTCTGATTTAAATTTAGTTTTCCATTGTAGACGTTGAAGTGCTCAAACTCTACTGGTTTTTCATTGTATCCTCAAAGATAGATGTTCAAATGAAACCTCAAGCATAGGTAAGAGGGCGAATCTTTTTTAAGAACACTGTGTAATAAACAGACTGTCTTGTGTAATATAAAGGCCTTGGTTTGCAAATTCGTTCTCCCTTTGGCGATTAATATATTCCTGTAATTTTATTTCCTATTTTGTTTTTTCTTAATTAATAAAATGTTGTTATATTCTGCAATTATTTTATCTAACAAGGTTGGTTGTGTCTACAGATTGAAGAATAAGAAGTCGCCATTGACGAAATGAGAACTTAGACCCTGTTTAACAGACAAATTTTGTGTAGAATGAGTTTTTGAATAATAAGTTTTTGAAGAATGTGTGATTAAAAGTAGGAAAAAAGTTTTAAATTTACGTGAAGAATATTTTATTATGAGAATGTATAGTTTTCTGAGAAACTAACAGTGGAATTGTCAGGGTTTAAATTCTCTACGACTTTGAGTGAAGTGACAAACCTATCCCAACTTTTTTTTGTCGCAGTTTTTTCTTTGAGAAATTATCAAACTCAATCCCCACAGTTGATACTAGTAAAATATTGTATGTAAAAGTCTGTTAGATTGACATAACATGGCAATTTTATCATTTAACTTAAATAAACAACAATAAAATAAAGCAGCTTGAGATTTCAAAACCTCTTCCAATTTTAGTTAAAAATGGTAATGGTAAAAAACTCCGGAGTTTTCAAAACTTTCCTAGAGCTTTAAGAAGGGTTTCGGCATCAGCATCGAAGTGGAGTCCGCCACCCTCACACTAAATTTGAAATCCAAGATTTTGCAATAAATTTTTTACGATTTTACACAAGATTGAAAAAAAGAAAAATAAGAATTCCTCATAATTTTCGATTTTGCCATCACAAATAAAATTTTGTGAAATTTGCCTCCCACAATTCTTGTGACTCTGCCCCTGGGTATCAGAAACATATTAAAAAATTAAAAGTGATTTAACTTTAGAAGTTTCCATGCAACCTTTACAAAAAATAAAATAATAATAAGAAATAAATAAAATCCAGAGGCATAATCATAAACCAATTCGAGCAAAGGATTTTTTTTTTATAGTACTCCCGGTTTATAGAGTACTCAGTATTTCCTCTCCACTGTTTAATACATATGTATATTAAATACTTGAGAACCGCCATTGAATTGGGATATAAATATGAATTAATTATAAGTGAATTAAGAAAAATGAATATATAGTATAAAAATTTCTTCAAGAGGCTGTTCCATGCCTCAACAATGGTCAATGAATGAACTAAGGCCATGTTTAATTGGGTTATATTTTTCATGGAAAATGGAAATTAAATTTCGTTTCCACATTTTTGCACGTTTAATTAACTAAATTTTTCGTGAAATTGATTTTTCATATTTTCTTGATTTTTGAGGAAAATTTCCCATGGGTTTGGTGGGAACAGCTTTTCTAGGCAAATTTTTTTGATAATGAAAACAAATTCTATCCTCAATTATAACAATTTTTATCCATTTAATGGACAATTTTCATAAAAAAACAAAGCCAAACGAATACCAAAAGATCCAAAATTTTAATATTTTGCAGGTGAAAAATTATATCAATCAAATACAATTAATTGACAATTCTCACTGAAACAATTTCTAAACAATTCAAATCATTGAAATTCATTTTCTTTCTACCAAATTCCATTCTTCCAATGAAACGGACCGAAGGAAAATCTATATATATGGATGACAATACCAATTGTGAGAACCTCAAAATGGTAATCATCAATGGTATGCATACATATCACAGCATCTAAACGGCAATGGGACGACTATGCAACCCAAATTAGCTGCAAAAGCAAGCAAGTGTATAAATCACGGATAGAAATCGAAGGACACCAAAAATTACAGCTGAGAACTTGTGAGTGTAACTATTTTCTCTATAATACAACCAGCAACCACAGTTCCTTAGACTTTTGGTGATCAAACGTGGTTCAAGCTCAACGATAGCCACCACCATATGATTGTTGGTCATAATTGCCTGTTCCCATCATGGGATTATAATCTCTAGGCATCGTTGATCCAGGAGGAAATCCTGGCTGCTGTTGCATGTGAACTCCCTGACCCATATTCATGTTCATATTCATGCCCATACTCATGTTTCCTGGTCTATTCATCCCCAGCCCCATCCCCATCCCCATGGGTTGGTTCACACCTAAATAGCCTCCCATGCCATATCCCGATCCAGGACCATTGGTCATGCCCATACCCATACTCATGCCAGAACCCATCATTGTGTTTGGTGGAGGCCTGAGAGCACCAGCACGGCCAATGCCAGAACCAGATCCCATGGCTTTACCCATGGTAATGTTCGAGGTTACTGTAGAAGCTGTAGGTTTCTCCATTCTCTTCTCCTTGCGATTTATGGCATCAAAATCAACTCCAATGTCAGCCAATGGATTAGTTTTAGCTGCAAATCGAGAAAAAAAAAAGTAGGCACATAAACAAGAGGTAAAGGAGATCACAGATGCAATAAAACTATCACAAATGCAAGAACTCACGTCCAGAAATATTTAAATTGACCAGACCACGGCTTAGAGTATCAGCCCAAACAGTAGATTTAGTCTCAAACTTGTCTTTTGATGGTTGAGGAACTATGGCATTGGTAGCAGAACCAGTTGAGGCTGGTGGAGCTAATTGTGAAGCAACATGACTGCTGGGCATCGACTGTGGAGTTTGAAAACTCATTTGTGAAGCCAATGGGGCATTAGAAGCCGACTGTGGAAGGAAGTTATGTTGGGGAACATGTCCACTAGAAATTTGAGGAACCGTTTGAAAAGCTGCTGCACCAGTAGAACCAATCTGAGGTTTGTAACCTGCATAAAAGTTGGCATTCGGCTGTGAAGACTGACCTCTAAATGGAGAATGAAAACCAGCCTGTGAAGAATCCATTTCAGATGGAAAACCTGCAGCTTGACTACTATGAGTAGGAAAACCCATCTGTGATGTTTGACCAGTTTGAGATGGAAATGTCAAGGCCATAGACTGATTCAGAGAAACAGATTGACCTTGTTGAAGTGGGTAGCTTGTATGCGAAGGAGGTTGGCTCAGTTGACCAGGAAAAGCTGTCAATGATGCAAGCTCACTATTTTGAGCATGAAAACCAGTCTGCGTTGCGGTTTGGCTCTGCAGGGACAGCAGACCTGACTGTGATTCAGGTTGATTAGTCTGAGGTGGAAACCCTGTCTGCAACACAGGTTGGTTTGTTGGAACAGGATCAGCTTGTGAATTGGCATGAGGTGAAGCACCAGAGGGTAGATAACTTGTCTGAAAAGGAGTCTGGCCTGTTTGACCAGGAAAAGCTGTCAATGACGTAAGCCCACTATTTTGAGCATGGAAACCTGTCTGTGGTGCAATTTGGCTCTGTAGGGACAGCAGACCTGATTGTGATTCAGGTTGGTTAGTCTGATGTGGAAACCTGGTCTGTGACACAGGTTGGTTAGTTGGAACATGATAATCAATTTGTGAATTGACATGAGGTGAAAATCCAGAGGGTGGGAGAATATCTGCTAATATATCAATATCTTCGTCGTTATTTGATAGCTCCTGCTGCCGAAACTGCAGGATTTCTGTAGAAGGAAGTTGGACACCAGGAGGACCAGATGACGTGTAAGTTGTACCATGAAAACTGCCCCCAAAATCATTTTCTGAATTTTGAATAACTGGCTGAGGCAGATCATAACTTTGATAGGGGTTCTGTCTGTAAGAATGTGTAGAGGTAGGTATCTGTTGTTGCACTGGTACACTTTCCGTAGACGGAATAGCTTTAAAAGGGCCATCCCCAAATGGATCATCAAATGGCTGCAGAAAAAAGCCAATTTTTTAATTTCCAGAAGCGCATTTACTATAATTGAAGACATCAATAGTGCAAAGGCAGGAAGAAGAGGACAAAAGGCAGTTACGCACCAGTTTAAAATCTATGAAAGAACTGCTACATTAAATATAATACAAGTCAACATCAAAGAACAAATAAAATGAAATGGTTTTAGTTACACAGAAGAATCAATTGTGGTGGGCAGAGCCGCAGAGACTTCTAGTTCATCAGTTTGTATTAACACAAATTTTTCCTCCATTCTATTTCTAGGAAACACCTTGTAGTTGCAATTTATCTCGACAGGCAATTGCTTATTATTAGACAATTGCTTAAACAACATGGTCAAACAAAAAGAAATATTAATCATCTTTGAAATTTTGAATTAACTTGGCTGAACAGATGAAAACAGAGATTTTTTTCCCTTGCGTGCTACTAAATTTATCAGATATCGTCAAACTTTAATTCTCAATGCACATTATTGTGAAAATTTCAGACATGTTGCTTCATTTGTCTCCAAGAAATCGAAAAACAGTTAATAGAGATTGGGTTGATGATAGATAAGAGATGCTCCATTAGAGAGTTGAATTTACAACAATGTCCTTCACCTTCTTTAGGAGGGTTAGGAACTCAACCTCTCCAGGAAAAAAAAAGGGATCATCATTTACTGATATGAACAAAAGTTACACAAATTTCAATACCATTTTCAGAACATTTTCATAAGGTTCGTCTCCTAGGTGAACTATAAACCTAGCAAGAATCAGCTCCACAGCAGATGAACTCTGTTTTCAGCTTTCTTCTTTTCCCAAATTATATTCTACGTCATTGTTAAAACATTTCATGAAGCAAATGTGCTTAAAAGGAGTTTAACCAGACATAGGTCCAACAGGGTCTAGGCTAACTTGACCAGGATCTGAGTTAAATAATCCATCCAAAGAATGAAATCAGGAAATTCATTGATAACTCTCAGATTGACTAAGAGCTCGTTTGGTAGAGATTAAAATCGGATTAAAATTGAAAAACTAGCTGTTATTGTTGACTTTTATTAGACGAGTGAGACCCAATAACAGTTATATTTTCAATTTTAATTGAATTTTAATCAGTACCAAACGAGCTGATAATGATTGACTTCTAAAAAATAACTCTTTTAAGATGGTGCAATAATTTAGCAGACAGCAACATGAAGATNTTCAATTTTAATTGAATTTTAATCGGCACCAAACGGGCTCTAAATCAACTTGAAGCCACAAGTGATACCACCCAAGGGACTCTTTTAAAGGCTACTGAGAAAATGAGCTATACAAGATAAAAAAATCAGATTTACTTTTGAAGTAACTAGAATCATACAAAGATTACCTGATTAGAGACTGTGAATGGTGACGGTGTGGGTGGAAATGTGGTAACAGAGCTGGAGCTGGAGTTCGGTGAGGCATTAGTGTCTGAGGTTGCTGTTCCCAGTGCAGCGGACACAGGAGCTAATGAGTTTGAAGATGGCTCAGAAAAAGAGCCCAGTAAATCCATTTCCGCACCACCAGAAGTAGTTGGAACAGTACCATTTGAAATGGCTGGGATAGCTGTTCAAAGAGGCAAAAGAATCAGTCAAGATAATTTTTTACATCAATAGGTTGTATCATAAATGAACAAAATTCATGATTATGCAACATTGGGCCATACACAAGTTTATATCATGTGTTCATTAATTCTTTCGCAGTGTCTCCTATCCATTTAACCCCTTGTATACACCAGAAAACGTTGCTCATAAATAAGTCGAGTATGTTCATGAGATTTCAACACAAAACCAAAAATGTCAACTCGATCTAGTTAGCATATCAATGATCATGTACATCCACGTGCAAATTCTTGTCAGATCTGAAACACAAAAAAAAACTTCCCTATTCCCTTCTCATTAGTTTAGATTTGATAGTCACACAGTTATCCCAAGATGTCACATAAACTTCCTTGAAAGTGGAAAAAAACCTAAAGCAGAGAGATATACTGAAGTACAAATATGAAAATTTGCTTCGGTTAATAGATCATCAAATGCCTACAAACCTAGTAGCAGCTTCCAGAGAAGACAATGCAATTTCTAACAGGTTATTTAGTTCCTTATTTCACCTATGCTATGTCTAAGCATAAGAGGAACGTTTGTGTCCATTGTGAAGATCGACGATGGAAAATAGTTGGATGTATACATATAAAACCAGCTCACTGAAGTGCACAGAAAAAAACCCAGTAAAGCGAAAAAGAGTAAACTAGTACAGCTACGAGTTTGAAAGGATTCTTGATGAAATTGTAAAACCAATTTAATGTAATTGGTTATGAGAGCAAGGTCCAACCATAAATGACACACGTGCAAGACAAGCCAACCAATTTTCCTAAAGTTAACTTTCCACTTTTCTATTTAACCAGCATGAAGGCATAGCCTTATGCAGATTGTTATAAATTCAAAAATGTTTGAAATGCCTCGGGCCACCATAGCAATACCTGAACCTCTTTTTCAGCAGCACGATGGTCTAGAAAGAAAATAATATGCATGGAAAAAGAGTTAATTGCATTGTTCATGGAAAAAGCCAACATATATTTTGGCTTTCTCCATTAGCCATCATCATATGAAAATAGATACACCTTGAGTACATAAAAGGGTTTCAAAAGGTAGTAAAAATATATCAACTTGCACAAAAAGCATATATTTATTGGATATTTCACCTTTTAACTTAAATCAGTCACAAGAAACTTTGATTTTATTTAACAAGACTCCATCCTCATTAATTAAGTGGACTTGTTATCAAAGCGGAGCCACTAACAAAAGATAGACTAAGGAGAATAGTGTGGCAGTGAAATATCCGAATGCAGATATTCCATTACCTGAAAATGAACTGCGAGGATCAAATTCACCAAAGTCATCTACTTCCCCATTATTATCAGGAGCTGGACAAGGCGCTGGCGGTAAAGCAGGAGCCAGTTGTGAAGCAGATGTTGTCACGTGGCTTGGACTAACACTTGCAGGAGGAGAGGATGCTTTAGGAACAACTGGTAGTTCTCCATCCCTTTTGACAATAGGGAGTCAGGAGAGATTTGAAATAATTGAAGCAGAAGCTAGGTTGTGGATAGAAGTTTATTACCTTTCACTAAGAGTGGGACTGCGTGCAGTACCAACAACCTCTTCATAACTAGGAGGAGCACCGACACTTGTATCAGAATATTTACGGTCAAGGTGCCTGCCGGCCATGCTACAACAACAGCAAAAACAACTAAGCTTGTTCGCAATAAACTAAGCCTGCCAGAAATAATTGGCAAAAAAGCCCCAGATAAAAATATATTCCTCTAAAATTATTAATAGCATGAAAAAGGTTTTCCCAGAATTACCTTCCATTTTGAGAATGATCATCGCCTTTGTCATTACTAACTCTACAATTGGCAAATTTAGAATTTTAATCAATATATGTAACAAACAAACCAAAAACATCTTACGTGTAAAATATTAAGGTAAATAATGCAACTCCTTGACTTGAAAACTTCTGAGAAACTACAATGATCAATCCTAGAATGATATCCAGTCAAAATATGCACATTTGTTCTTTTTCAATATTTTTTCACACTTCGTAGAAAAACTATTTCATGCTTATAACGTCATTATTTAGCCTTTTGGGTTTATCATTGAAACTAACAGAACAATAATATCTTTTGTAAGGGAAACACATAAATATTTGACCGCAAAGGTGGATTTTAATATTTACTTAAAACATTAGAAAACTTAAAAACCTGGAAGAACTTTGTCCATCATCTTCATAAGCAGGGTTCCCATTCCCATCAGTGCTTCTAGTTTGTGACCCATCCCGATAATCATCATTACTTTGACTTCTTCCATGGTAGTCATCATCCCTGTAACCATCTTGGCCATACCGCTTCTCGTTATCTCTAGTATACCTGTCTCCATCATGGCCATATGAATCACCATATCTGTCGTCATCCCTGCTGCCCCATTCTCGTTCTCTTCCATAGTCATTTCGCCCGTCATATCTGCTACCATAACGATCCTCATCATATTTGTCACCATATCCTCCTGCATTCGACTGAGAACTGGGCTGATACATACCACCACCAGTTGATGTGTTGCGATACCTATTACAATACCCGTATACAGTCAAAACATAATTTCATAAATACTATCTGGATTTTTTTGGTTATTCCAAGCATGCCAAATGCAACATGAGGTAGCCAATAAAAGTTGAACATGAGAAACACCATACCCCTATTGCACAATGAAAAGATTACAAAATGAAACTGCTTTTACCCTTGGCCCAACCTTCCCAAAGAAAATAGAAAGATTTCTGATTTCCATATTATCAAGATTTTTGGTTTCTCAAGCTTTTGAGTCCTTAGGCTTTACTATTCTGCAGAGTCCAGACTATCCAAAGATGAACATTCTCCCCTCTACTTCCAAGATAACATAAGTTTTCACCCATCAAAATTTGATTTCTTATGGAAACTACAACAAATTGACAATTCCACCTATGTTTTTCATAGCCAGTTGCAAACCTAGATAAAGAGAGTTGAGGTAAGTTGATAGCCAGAATAACATTGTGAACTCTTATAACATAAATCCTAATAAACATTTTGTTTGCATTTTAGCCAACCCCAAAATTAATAGGAACAAAGCTTACTTTATTGGGTAGAAACTTCAGTAAGATTGATTATCAACTCCTAAATAATCATATTCGCATAAGTTTAAGGTAAGGCTAAAATTAGCTCTGCCTTCACTGTACAACCTCTTAGTTGACAGCTACATAATTTCGAAATTCAAGGGTAATGCTAGGGATTATTTAGTAATCCAATCCTACATATTATTCTTTTTAAAACACTACAAAATAATAAATGAGAAGATTAATAACAAAACTTCAAAAGGTTGCAAGAATTTCAATCACCAGTCCGAGGCAACACAGACATTATCCACATTTATCCCAAAATTAACCTACAAGGAGGCATCTCATATAAAGGTTTCTTCCCCTCGGAGGAAGATGTACATATATGTCATGATAACAGGCTTAACAGCCCCATGCCCCCATCTCCTAATAGTGAACTTCGAAAATTTTAAGAAACCATAAAAAAAAAAATGGAGAAAAGAGAACAAGGGACGACATTCTTGTAGTCTTAGCTCAAGATGCAAAGTAGAACATTAACTTATTATTCAACCTCTACCCGAGCATAAGAATTTAACAACAATTATAGGTTGAAATTACAGTTGGGTAACAGAATGTACACGAGTGCATATTGAATCTTAATCATCTTTCTGCCTTTCAGAAAATTTCAAAATTTTCAAAAAAGAACAAGAAAGACAGGCACTGATAGTATTGATCTGGCTTGGTCTCAGCCAAAAGAAAATATGAAGTGAAACCTTCCAGATTTTAGATTGAAATACAGATACAAAACAAAGTCATATTTAACCTCAAGTGATTAATATAATGAATCAACAAAATGGAAAGTAACAGTTACAAAATGATACTTCTGAGGTGTAACTATGCCATGGCAAGGGTAATCAGGACACTTGATGCAGACTTACTTGTCCCTGTTAGCAGCAGCCTTTTCACGAACTTCCTGTATTTTTTCCTTGTCATTTACAAGGGCTACAACAATCTGAGATTTCCTTCTAACATTGCTTCCTTGATCCGTCCCACTGGAATCAATATATTGAAAATCGAACAATGCCTATAAAAAGAAAAATACATTGTAAATGCTAGCTTAATCATCCTAAGAAATTCCATGCTTATCTAAAAATTTGTAGATATAAAAAAGAAACTCACCGACACTTGGTAAGTATGTTCCCTGATCTCATCTATGGCACGCTCTGATCCATGAGCTACCAAGTACTCCAAAACAGTCAAAGCCTGGAAAATTGTTCATTTGCATATTCAAGAGAATGCTAGATGCCAAAAAGAACATTGAATGCATACAACAGGATGAGGTAAAACAGAGGTCACCATCAATGCACAAAAAATGGGGGTCGGAAGAACTAATGTAAAAATTATATTTCCTAGAATTTTTTTTTTCAGAAATATGTAAAAGCAAAAAATACTGCTCTCTTCAATTTGTAGAGGGGTCTGGAGAGAGTATGGAGGAATAGATAGGAAAGTCCCCAAGAAGTTACAGTAAAAACAAAACAAGAATTTCAATGACAAAACACACAGCTTCTCCGTAAACAAGAAAGAAGAAAGACCTTGAAGACATGACGCCAATTTTTTCCAGTATCATTGATACGCTTCCAGATTACCGCCATAATCATCTGATACTCATGACTATTGAAATGAAAAATGAATACTTTATGACGAAAAGAATGATCAGAAAGCACAAGGAAGATTCCTTAAACTCACTAATTTTTTGATGCCTGAGCAATATCAAAGAGAAGAGATCCATGGGGACCCCAGGGCTCATTGCTGGTGGCATCAAGGACCTGAAACCCAAATGTTAAATGCTGTTAAAGAGAGAAACGGAAACAGAAAAGCTATTTTGTAAATTAAGTGCGTGCAGGTGACAACCTGAAAGTTTCAACCTTCCCATGAATACCAAAGTAACCATAAGACATTGAAGAAATTTGGAAAATATAGAAGCAGCAGAAAAACTGCAAAAACTACCTTTCTTTCTATAGGAGGGACTTTCAGGACCTTTTTATTCACCTCCCTCTTACTGCAAGGAGTAAGTAACACACATAAGATTAAGTTTCAGAGTCTAGTCTCCACACAAACAAAATTAGATTCTAAAGTACATTTGCAATGCAAAGACAAAAGTTTCAGAATTAGTAAATATATGCAGAGATATTCTTAAATTATTTTGAGAAAAATAAATGACAGATTTCAAATATTTTAAACAATTTTGCAATCAATACTTTGATATGCTTCCTATATATCATACAAATCAGTATAATGACAAAAGAACATGTATAATACAAAAACCTGAATTTTGGGATAAAAATGTTTGCAAACAGATTAATACTTACATGTCGCGGACAGTTTGACCAAAAACCTTCTTCATTTCAACTTTGGCTTAGGAGCACAGATTGGAAATTTTCTTCCAATTTTGTTACACTGCCAAATGGTAAATAATCAACCATTATACTTGACATTCAGTAAATTTCTTTCTTTTCAGGGTGAGAACTAAATCACAGCGAGAGCTATCGAAATGATGAATACGAATTTCAACAAGATGTGTCACCCCTCGGTATTTCAATTTCTTTTTTTAGTTTGAGTCAATTCAATCAGGAAATGAAATTTAAGCAAGAAACATTGCCTTACCAAATTCAAAAAATATCCAGTAACAAAAAAGAGAACCAGATATTACGTTACATCGAGGAACACCAACTCGCAAATCATAAAGGAACTTCAGAAAATGTGAATCTTTTTGCCATCCGCTATGCAAATTGATCCATTAACAACATATATTATTTGAACAGAGAGCAAAATAACACAAACAACTAGCAAATTAGATCGGGGATACAATCAAGAAAACGAAAATTAAGAAGAAAAATAACACTAATCATCATTGTTGTATTAATCAGATTGAATAAAAAAAGATCAAATTCAAACCTGACGAAAATTGAGCCTCCACTACAAAAAGTTAACAGATCTGAGAGAGAAAATTGGTTGATGGTTGTCTAGAGAGAGAGAACCCGGGTAAAAAGTGAATGGAAAAATAGAAAACAAT
This sequence comes from Fraxinus floribunda, assembly GCA_903798395.1. NCBI lineage: Eukaryota > Viridiplantae > Streptophyta > Magnoliopsida > Lamiales > Oleaceae > Fraxinus > Fraxinus floribunda. The sequence goes on along the minus strand of CAIGRS010177744.1, from coordinate 1,792 downwards.
ATTCGTAGAGGAGAGATTGCTGTTAATATAGTATAATAATGTAATTAAGTAAATAAAAAATGTAATTAATTGGTAATTAAAGTATAAATTTAAATAACTGTTGAAGAAGCAGACACAGGAATTTATGGGACAATAATATCTTGTTTTCAGAAGAAAAGTTGAGATTTTTTTTTCAACTTTAACGGTAATAATTTTTCCATTTTTCTGTTTGGTCACTGAATTTATACGCAGGTGCCTTTTGATCCGTTCGTTTTTCTCTTATCAAATTTAGTCACCGTGGTCGCGTCCATCTACAGAAATTGTCAATCTGGTAAGGATGACAACACAACTGCTCGACCAACTGTTAGAAAATTTATTAGTTGCAATACTATAAAGTGAAGAAAAATTTATCGACTGATCGGGTCTCGTGATAGCATAATGTCCTAAAGCGAAATTGTCCGTCGATATCTGCTGCGACCTCCGTGGACAATCACTTATAGGATACAACGATCAAATAACTCAATTGTTTAGCAATCACAAATGATTTTTAGAACTCTCAAGTGTACTCCATAAATATGTAAAACAAAGAATAATATTTTTCTGTATAGGAAGATATAATCTCGTTTTTTGTCCTTTTTTTTAGTGCCTAGATGTTTGTTTATATAGGCAGAAAATTGAAGAAATTGTCCGCACCATGATCTAGCATTAGTTTCAATTTTAATGACTTGCGATAATGAGTTGTTAATACTAGAAGTTAAAACAATAAAATTCTACTAGCTTGTGATAGTGAGGCGTAGCTCGAACCCCTAATCTCCCACACAAATCCCACATTTTTTATCAGTTGGACACTTTATCTTAATTAATTATTTCTTTCACACATTATATTTATTGTATAAATATATAACACCAACTTCATCCCCCACCGTGTCAGAATTTTCGAGAGACGAGGTGGTAGCTAAAATATCTTTATTTCTCGTCTCACTTCTTCGTTTAGTCTCCATCCTAATTTTCCACTAGTTTGGAAATCCTATTCCTATTCTCGACTAGAGAAGTGAAGCTGGACAATTTCCATCCTAATTTTCCACTAGTTTGCGAATCCTATTCCTATTCTCGACTAGAGAAGTGAAGCTGGACAATTTGTGTTCCTAAAATCTGGTGACGTGGAAAATGGAATTTTGACATTGGCATGAATTCGGATGCTAATTCTCATTATTTGAAAATATAATATAATACTAACTTTATACATTAATTATGAAATTAACTCAAAAATAATCAACAGAAATTAATTTAGAATCCATGACTGAACAACAGCACACAAGTGCAATCCCTATACAGGCAAATTAATACATAAATCTGCTTATTATTGAAACTCTGATACTATTTATTTTCACATTATCCCTTTTAGGGACTATGTATGAATGATATGAACTGCTCAAACAAGAATTCCATCCTAATTTTCCACTAGTTTGGGAATCCTATTCCTATTCTCGACTAGAGAAGTGAAGCTGGACAATTTGTGTTCCTAAAATCTGATGACGTGGAAAATGGAATTTGACACGGGCATGAATTCGGGTGCTAATTCTCATTATTTGAAAATATAATATAATACTAACTTTATACATTAATTATGAAATTAACTCAAAAATAATCAACAGAAATTAATTTAGAATCCATGACTAGAACAACAGCACACAAGTGCAATCCCTATACAGGCAAATTAATACATAAATCTACTTATTATTGAAACTCTGATACTATTTATTTTCACATTATCCCTTTTAGGGACTATGTATGGATGGTATGAACTGTCCAA
>CAIGRS010177717.1:0-15326 GCA_903798395.1 Fraxinus floribunda | reverse complement strand
AATTGTTATTTTTTAAAACCAAGTCCGTGTTGATCACGTGTCCTATTTTAAAATGAAAACTTTAATTATATGAATGGCAATTAATTAAACTTGGTATATGATTTAAATTTTTATAATAGCCACGTGTAAGATGATGAATATTGATTGTGATAATGATAATTTTTTTTGTAATTTTGATATAAAGTTTAATTGTAATCTTAATTTGATAAAGTTTAATAGTAATCATAATTTTATTATTTTAAATTAATTCTTATTCAATTTCTTATATTACACTATTTTTCAATTCTAGTTATATGCAAAATCAATGTAGAATTTCAACTATAAATGCTGTAGGAATTCAACTATAAATACTCAATTGAGAATCTCAACCATAAATACTGTAGAAATTCTCATTATTTCATCACAAAAAATAAAGAGAGCCACGGTAAAGAGAGGAGAGAGGAAAAAGTATAGAAAAATATAAGAACTTTTACGTGCAAAATTTTATTCTTTTCAACATTTCAAAATTAAGATAAGATACTTCTGTGCAAGTGGTTTGTTTCCTTATACTTTTATATTCAGTAATTTATGCATGAATTGTTAATGGACATTCAGGTTCTTTATTAAGATATACAAAATCCTTCGGGAATTAAAGATGACCTGATATGAGTGCGTCGCTTGGTCGTCGATATACTCCATAAGAGAAAAGTGGTATTGAGTGTTTATTTTATTTTTGTATAATTGTGTATGAAAACTGCACATATCTTATTGGATATTTTTAAATACTCACTCTTACAAAAATTTTACAGGTTAGTTTGAGTCGATTGAATTTGTGACAGGATGGTGATGCGAGCTTTCATCCCTTAACTTCCTTTTTATACGTATAAGTTTTTTCTTTTTCTTTTTCTTTTTTTCCATCTTCAATTTATTGGTTAATCTAATTCGTCCAAAAACATGTCATTCAATTAGATAAGTGATTATGTTATTTTCTTAAAAATACAATTTTTATATTTAGTTTAAATTTATAGATATTCCATTTATTTTATTCACCATTTAATGTAAAGAGAAGTTTTTGGTAGTACTTTAAACTTTATGAAAATTTGGGGTGTTTGCAGCAGCGTGTATTACAGACGTGCGCATCAAAACAGACAAGGATATTTCGGCAACAAAAGAGGTTCAAAGAACAGATGAAGATAGTTAGATTTTCGAGGTCACATATAGAGGATGACATAGTTTTATTCTAGAAAGGCTAAAACAGAGGAAAGAAAATTCTCTAATATTAAAGAAAGAAGAAGACATGAAGCTCAACAAAAGATGATCTTTCTTGAGAATGAAACTCAAGAATTGGACTGTGGATGAAGTTTTCCCTTCGTTTTTCTGAGCAAGTTATTCGCCTCAGTTTTTATTTCCAACGACGTCCGAGTCATATTTCTCAAGGATGAACAATTTCGAGATTCATCACAATTTGCAAACTTTAAAGTTCGGATTTCACTGAGATAATGTCAAATCTGACATCCGTTACAAACTCCTTGTTGAGAGATTTGGATTTCTTAATTGATCCTCTGGGTATCGACCCTAAATTTTTTGATACCTTATAGCATTTCTAACTTGTTTTAAGGTTTATAATATGCAGTACCTGTTGATCCTGGCTGACATTGAGTCTCCTTCAGATGTTGGCCAGAGAATTTTCTCATTAACTTGAGATATGTATGTTTCGATTTTTAATGCAATTAGTTGTCATAAATCAGTGTCACTGAATGATACCTTACAATATTAATGACTATAGATCACTCCCTGTTTTTAAAGTACGTTGCTTTCTATAAAATGCTCAACCACTACTCTACGTACAGTCTTTGAGCACATATGGTATGGTGCTTAAGAAACTTTATAAGCTGAGAAAGTGCGGAATCCACACCCTCTACTTGTGGCATCTTGTAAGTCACACAAAAGTGATTCTCTATTGGAGCTTACCATGAGATCGCAAACAGAATTTCTTGCCAATGAGAACTGGACATGAGCCCATATCCCCATGTGCTTTGATATGCCATGGCTGGTTTCATTGGTAAATTTTAACCTTTATTTGCATATCATCAACTCAATAAATACATGGAATATGGAAGCAGTACTAATGTCTATTCAAATATTAAAATCTCATATAGTACACATTGAAGTGTCACAACCAGAGACAAGAAGAACATATCACATACAAATCCGATCCAAAAACCTTTTATTAAATTCTACAGTACATATCATACATAATTACGTCTACAAAGTAAGATCTTTGGACAGCATTGTTGACACCCAGCGAAAGGTTCAAACCTTACCTCATGTGGCCAGTGGGGGTTCGTATTCAGCAAGAACTTGAGCAATTACAAAATTAATTCCATTTCAAATTTCATTGCCAGGATACGAACCGTGGTGTTGGGGTTCGAATCGTGTATGAAACAGGACAGATCCTTGAGCTGATGGTCACCACTGCAACTGTTCAAAACAAGAGAGTAACCGCTAAAGTTTGTAACCTTCAGACATTAATCTATTGTTATTATTGATTTTTCTTTTCAACCCTTTCTACTATTTCCAAGTCCTGAAATCATTAGCCATCCGTTTCTGCAATAGACACCAAAATGCTGCATCTCATAGACATCACCCCCACAAATAAATCAGTACATCGAAGAATATTTTTCCAGAAAAAGATGCAACGTGCAACAATGAATTCCCCTCCACCAACCAAATAAGAATACCAGTCATCTTCCCTTATGAGTTCCAATAATATCATCTTTCCATGAGCCTATATCGACATAATTACTATACAAGTCTTCATACAGAGAGTGGTCAATAAACTAGAAGTGTGCACTTCTGTTGGCACAAGCTGAAAGTGTTATTACTAAGCAAGTAATTGAGCTGCTACCCCATCCAAAGTAACCAGATTCTCACCCTTCCCACAGCGAACATCCCTAGACATGTGAACCGCGACAAAAAAGTTTGAGTTATGATGTCATTAGCAACAATATTAAAAATTAGCATGCAAGACACACATTCCATTAGTTAATCATTATAACTGTCATTGTTAACACATAGAAATGCATGCAAATACATTAGCACCAACTAGACTCAGTTAAGCTTAAAAGTGCGCATTTCTTTAATGAATTATTACTATTCTTCAATTTTAACTTTTAAATGCAAGATTAATGTGTATATAGCTCAATTAAATCTCAAGAGTATACTTTGTCATGTCATCACTTTTATTCCATTGCCACTCTCAATTTCACCAAACACCATAGTGAAATCAAATTGGGAATCTTCAATTCCATCACATCCTCTTCCCTATGTCAAACCTAATGTTTAAAAAGGCCAAATCAAGTGTTAAGGAGTTTTGTTTCCATCATGCAACCCTTGAGGCCCTCAAGGTATAAGCCTCAACATAAAGTTGGTAGTCTTAGCCTCCATTTGGCAAAATTTATAAATCATTTATAAATGATCAAATTTCATTTTTCTCACATTCCAATGGGCCCAAAAGTACTATCCATCACACATTTCTACCTACTTATAGCCCCTATTTGAGCCAACTTTTTTGAAAATGAGAATGAAAAATATAGCCATTATTGGGGCCCACACAAGAGATAGAAAATTTGAATTTAAATGTTGATGTGATGGTTAAAGGTCATATTTTTCATTTTAAGGAGAAAAAATATGACTCAATTAAGGCCATAATTTTATTTTATTTTTATTTTTATTTATTTTATTTATTTTTTTGCTGTATCATTTTATCCCACGTATCAAAACACCCAATTGGTGCATCCATTAGGAAAAGAATTCATATATAAATATGGTTTGAGTCATAATTCTAAATAAAAATATTTAAAACCATTAATTAAAATAACTTCTTCCTAATCCAATTAGGAATATCTTGTTTCCATTTTGGATATCCGTGGTTTTAAACAAATTAAATCATGCAATTATGAAGTGATCACTGCTAGAAGCTTGGAATGGAGATACATAAATGAAGAAGTCGATTACCACTTAAGTTACTCCAAATAAGGATCCTAATATGTGGTTAGGTTTTTGCAACAAATCATTTATATGCTGTAACATTAATTGAGTTTGGATGATACATAACTGAAGCAAAAGTTTTTGCATGTTTTAATAAATGTTGCATTTATTGAATTAAGGCTCAGGTTTCGAAATTTAATCATTTCCAATGGAGACTGGAAACTTAGCTGAACAAAATTAATTTTTTGGGTCAGTTTTCATCTAATTATTATTGAGCTGATATATTTGGTTTAGCTTTTAATTTTTCTATAGGACAGATCAAAGATAACCTCCAAAGATGAAAATGAGCCTCCACATCAACAGTTTTACCGATATAAAGTTCAACAGACAAACATAGTCACTCTATTAATGAAGAGGAGATTCAGATATTTTCATACATGGGTAGCTAAATTCTTTCAAAGAAAAGTCTATTTATACTTCAAGGCATTAAACAAGAGATAAAAGGTCCAAATATAGAGACATGGAATCAGCCAGGACCTATTAGCATCAAAGATAAGCACCAATAACAGATGCAAATAACTGTAAAAAAGGTTGGTCATAGAGATACCTACGCTTCTTATATTTCTGGCTTCCAGGTCGCATATTTCCCAGCTAAAATGACCATACAGGAACTCTCAAGAAATAGGAAATTTAACAAAAGACGACCGATAATACCTCCATCATTCCCACAGTTGAACAAAAAGGATTCTCAAAAGCACCAACCGAAAACCTCCCAAACAAATGACAAGCATGATAATGCTATATCCTTTAAACTCATTCTCTGAATGTACTACCAAAACGTATTGCAAAAGAAGCGGCAACTTTTCTATAACACGCTTATTCTACAATCAGCACATAAGGAATGTTTTGGTTTTTTCAACAAAGGCTCATCTGAATCCACTAGCAATCTCTTCCTTGCCTTAGATATGGATTTGAAGCGCTCAAAACTTGAGTGACAATGACTAAAGCAACCAACTGTTTTCTTATTCTGATTCCCCAGTGGACTAACCTCAGGTTTGGCACTTGCTCTTTCCTGGGGTGAAATCGTATCCTCTATTATATCAATGATTTCATGATTGGCACTTTCATCAGTCAATTCCGAAACCAAATTAGCCTCAGATTCCACTAGGGATTCTTTTCGTTTCTCATTAGACTTCTTCTTCTTAGTCGAATCATAATCATCCAAATCAGTAAATCTATATGTAGAGGCATTGGCATTAGCATTAGTCAACATACTTCGGGTAAAGTATTTATCTGATTTTACCTCAGAAACTTTTTCCAGTTTCTTCGACTCCAGCAATTCAGACATCAATTCATTCATAGTTGCCTCTGGAACAAATGCATGGTTCCTAAACTTGGACATGATAGAAACCATGTACCTAACATCATCATCATCCATAACAGAATCTTGATCCCACAAAGCTAGTTCCTTGAGCTCTTCCAGCAACAAAATTGAATTTTCACCATATGGGTCTCCAGCCCCCAAATTCCTTTCCTCTTCTCGGAGCATTGGGGGCAGGGAATCTTGAAAATTAATGCGGAGTATGGAAGTGTCTGTATAGCCTTGTAATAGGAGTGGATCTTCTTCATGACACGCTTCGCAACATGGAGGAGTTGTAGCTTGATCATTCTTGTCAAGGCAAAGTTCACTAAGGGGTAGTTGAGAATCTTGCACGGAATTGAGGGGTGATTGTGAATCTTGAAGTGAAGACGAACAGCCTTGTTGGTTATTGGGGCTATTGGGTGGGGTTGGGTTAAAGCAGAGATAGTGAGAAAGAAGGTGTTGAGGAACAGGGCCAAAGAGACAGTATTCTACGCGGTGGAGGTCGGCGGCGGAGGGGTGGGGCAGTGGAGGCAATTGGGGGAGTCGAAAGGAAGGGGTTTTACAGAGGTGCCAAATAGAGGCATAAGGATCACCTGCATAAGAATCCATTCTACTGCAAAATCACACAATAGGAATTCTTGTTTTGCGGTGGCGGTGGTCTGGTTGGGCTTTTGTAACCTTTTTCGTTTCAGTTAAAGATAGTCTGACATGAGTAAGCCACGAGACTTCTCTTCCGATATCCCTAGTGTTGGACGGAAGGGTCAATTCCAAAGCTAAAGCAAGTTTTGGGGTATTTATTTAATTTTTATAGTGGCACTTAATTGCACACTTAAATAATTATTTTGAGAATAAGCCTAAAAAAAAAAAAAAAAAAAAAAAAAAAAAAAAAAAAAAAAAAACGAGGAAAAATTTGAAACCCTTCAAAAATTAAAATTACTGCTCTATTACTTTTACTTTTTTGCATAAATAAAAGTTATTTCAAAGTAACTTAAATATATTAAATACTTGTATTCTAGACTCAACCAAAAAGTCATGTTTGTTCTTATATTGATTTACCGGTAAGCTCATCAATCTTTCAAATGGTACGATTATGAGTCTCTAAACTTCAAAAATGAAATTTTAGGTCTTCATCTATTCAAGTCTGAATCCGAATCCCACGTGATCAAAACTGTCGATGTCGATGATTAAATCGGACACAAAAATTTTATGGCATTGATCCTACATTATTATAGAATAACAGGCAACAGGCATCAAAGCTGAGACAAATGCTTTCTCCATACTGGAGGCTTAACTAAGAAGTAAGACGAGTATAAAACCTTTACAACCACTAATAAAACAACCCTACCCATACGCCTAATATAAGAGGTGATGGGGATCCTCGGTTCCTAGTTGAACTACATAAAAGCCAGAAGACACTAGTTCCACAACAGTAAATCTTCTATAAACAATCAGTTCACATTTTTCACAAGGTCATTATTTTGCTTCGTCTCCATCTCCGCCAGCATCAGCACCAGAGGCCTGACCCTCGGGTTTTTCTTGGTTTACTCCTCGCACATCAATTGCCCCTGAATTTGAAGTGGGAATACTGCTGCTGCCTCCTCCAAGAGTGGCGTCATTGTGTGTGGGTTGTGCACCATTGCTGTTACCACCAGGCCGTAAAACCATTTGTGCTTGCATGGCTTGTTGGGTTAGATGCTGCTGTTGATCTTGAATTGGATGTGGATTGTTGAACTGTAAGGGTGCTCTTGGGGGAAAGATACCTGGCTGCTGAGCCATGGCTGCAGCCCGAGGATGCTGCACATAATACCCTCCTTGTTGCATTGCTGGAAGTGGAGACATCTGTACGTGCCAACATGTGAATAAGATGTCTGCAAAATCATTAGTAAACTGAACTGGCTGGCATCAAGATACCTGGGGAGGCATTGCTGGTGTCTGCGGTTGGGCATCAGCAATTGCAGCCATAATACATCAAATTCTTTTGAAGTTGCGCCTGGTACCTGATCATCCAGAACCACACGTTTGAAGTAAAAAAACGCATCCATAAAGTTTTTAAATAAACTAATAAAGATCATTTTCCAAAAACACGGGAGGTTATATGAATCATGTTTAGCAGTTGTGCACTACAGAGAGCTGTGTCTTCACTGAACCAAGGATCAAGAGCCATGACCAAAGACCATAATGCAGATACATGATTTATGAATTCGTTCTGGTAAATATTGTAATCCTGGTTTTGACAACTTGTAGCACATTAACAAGCAATTAGTTATCTTGAACCCATGGATCTAGTCACTTCGAAGAACCAGAGTATTTAAGTCACCAGTCACCCCATCTCCAACAAGAATATTAGAAGGAAAAAGGAAATAGTGGATCTTGATCTACACTAAAAAATGTGGTAAAAACAAACAAGTTTAGCAGTTAACTGTAGATACTATACTTATCATTCAATAATACCACACAAATTAAAACAGACAATGAGCCAGTGACAGTTATGTATTTGTCCCTACATGCTGCAAGTAAACCAAAGATGAACACATAAAATTAAAGATATCTGAATGACTTAAAATGATATGTATCTCTCTTTGACATGAAAAACAAAATTAGCTATCATTTAGCAATATCTGAAACCATTTTTTTTTAACAAAAGATGTCATCAGGGAAAGCGCACCAATACAACAGAGGATGCAGAGAACCACTTACTGGGCACATTCAGCAAGTTTGCCAAGATTTTGATTGTCTATAATTGCCAAGATCAATTTCTTGTTCTCATCAAGGTACTGCACCATATATTGGAAACGACATTACACGTCATAATACAAATTATACTGCAAAATCTGATGGTAGAAAGCCAAGTGTGATAAACATCCACATAGTATGATTATTTTTTTGAAAAGTTGAATACATATTATATGAAAAATGAGATCATCCACACTTGCAATTTTGCCTGTGATGACTAGTTCATTCTTGTATGGCCAGTTCATTAGAAAATAAATTGAGAAACATACTTGGCCATTAAATCAAACAAAAAGGTCTCTAAGTTCAACTAAACTAGAGTACCTCTCTCAAGGGATGAAAACTTTTCAGACTAAAATAGACCTACAGAGTGGAGATTATTTAAAAAATGTAAACTTCCCGTAAGGTTTTGAAAAGGAATTTTGTTGCTGTGGCAAGTTGGAATTACAAATCTTCTACCAATCATTACTCCACTCCTAATGGTCATGACTTCCCTTGCCTCTCCATTTAATTCTCTGTCGGAAAAGTGAAGGGAGAAAGAGTCTTCAGAGTCCCAGAGCTTTATACTGATGTTCTCATGAGTAACATAGCTGGTACCTGGTACCTGGAACTGCTGGTCCAACAGCTGTGCAATGGTATACCCACTCAAAGACAGTAAATGGTCCTCAAACGTGAAATTTGAGGCCATTGCAAATTATGGTTGGCAGTTGTATGCAGTGAGGTTGTGCCTGAAACAGGGATATTGTTGGCCATAGGACAAGGCTACAGGGCAATGGAAAAATGAGGACAAAAGGCGACTTTAATCACCCGATATCACTACATTAGCATAGGCTAACATGAAGCTGACCTAAATTGGGGCCTTTACTACTCTTACCTATTGCAGGTTCATATCTACACACAACAACAGACAGATACTCCTTGTATTTGTAAGGTCAGGAAAAATCATGCATGCGAGCCTCTTTAGCACAATGAAGTAACTAATTCCATTCAACAACCACCCTCGTGATGTGAAGTCTTCTTAAGGTAACTGAGCTGTCGTTGATATTCCAATTCAATTTTATTGTTCTCCTAAGTCTCAGAGCTGTAATAACCTCCAGTAAATTGACATACAAAGTGAACCCACATATCAAAACGGGTTATAGTGAACCAAAACTTTTTCAAGTGATAGATACCATGACTGAAACTAAGGCAAAATGAGTAAGATTAGTTGAGCAAACTGCCACAAATCAAGCAGCCAGAAATGATAATTTTGCCTTGTGTAGAAGGTCATCATACAGGAAGTAGTTCGACCACCAGTTTTGGAAAAATATATTTATAGTTTGCAGGATATACTGACAAGAAGTTGCAATGCATTTCGCTATCATTGCAGACTCTGATGCATTGAGTGCAAACAAAAAGGCAAATTATTCGCTGTGAATTTCAGAAATGAATTGATAGATGAGTTACTAAATGTGTACACACATTTATATAGTTGGACATAATATAAAGATGTGGTAGTATCATTGTGATAATGCAATTTACAATCATCGCTCACTTGGATTTTTTGTGCACAAAGAGGAAGGTAAGTTCTTCAATGCAATTTAGAAATGAATTGGTAGACGATTAGTTAAATGGAACCTACATCATCTTGGAATAATTTTGACAGATAAGGCTTATCAGCAACTGTACACAGTTAAAGGAGACCAAGCAAATATTCATTGGATTACATAAATCTATATTCATCCTAAACGAAACAAAGGTGTAATTCTGATTATGTCTATGTCCACATACTTTGCATTTCTTGTTAGAATTTTATGAAACTTTAAATATTAAGAACATAAAACCTAATTATTTTCCATTATCTTTTGAGAGATGTGTCCTGATTGCACGTGTCATAGCAAAATGGAATTCTCATTAGTTAATTTACTTTTAATACCACGTGAATTCACATGCAAGGTTTCTTTAAAAGAGACAATTGTACTAAACAAATATAAGTTACCATAACCAGATAAAGAACTGGTACCCAGAATATTTGAATTAAGAAAAAGAATAAACTGATTATTTCTACATGAACAAGAGTAACCGAATTTGTATAATATAGAAATAGAAACCAAATTCCGTTTAAAAGACGGTATCACAAATGTTTCTTTCAAATCCAAATAATAACCAATCTTTAATGATAACCTAAAAGTCATTGTAGCCTCAATTTTAAATAATTTGTCATCAACCTACATAAATAAATCTTTCAGCGTCAATTGGCTTTCAATTCTTCAAACAACCCCGCATAGACACACTTATATGAGTAGTGGCACCAGAATTTATCCACCAAATGCGTCTGGTATTGAAACTACATTAACTTCAGAACAAACCAAAGTGAGAAGTGTACTTTTCTTTGCACGTCAAGCGTGATATTTAGTATAATCTCTCTTTATGTGTTCCAGATTTTCACAAGAGTAAAACCTTTTTTTTGGCTTTTGCTATTTTTTTTAGCTGCACTAGATGCAGCTTCCTTATTCTTTAAATTGTCCTCGAAAGTACTTGTCAAGTGAGTATTTTTAGTTCTCTCTTATTTTAGTCTTTCTTCTTTTGCACACAATATGAAATGAGCTTATTAAGAGTCAACTTCTCCATTTTCACAGTCATGACCTTAAATTAGTCGAATTGTGAAGAAATAGAAATCAAAACCAAGAGCACGAGAACGAGCAAGAGCAAGAGCAAGTCATCAGACAACTCAAGCTTTATTGCCTTTGATTTTGAAGCAAGATGAGACACATCCATGATATACTCCCTTATGTTTTCTTTAATCTCATACTTTAGTGAAACCAAGTTCGCCGAAGCGTACTAGTTTCGACCTTATAACCTTTTGCAAAGCGTATTTCAATTTCTTTAAAAAAACTCATTGGCAATAGCTACTTTATCAGGCATAGCGCCCCCTGAATGTTACTGAAATTTCACGCTTCATGATCATAAGACTTGTGCAGTTTGAACAATCCCACTTATTCGAGTTCTATTTTATTAGCGTAACTTTTATCCGTAAAAGTAGTTGGTTGATCAATCCTTAACGCAAAGTCTAGACCCATGCTGCCAAGAACTATTCAAATGTTCTCTTTCCAACCCTCAAACTTTGGTTCAAACACAAGAATTAAATTAATGTTGGCAGGTATTATAGAAGTTGACAGATTAGTTGAATAAACAACTTAAACCATCACATGTTTGTAAATAATTCGGGCAAATATTGACCTTCCTTTGGGTCGGAGAATATCCGCATGAATTACGTATACACAACCTTCCTAATATTTCAAAGAAATTAATTTAGACAAGAGAAGTTACTTTAGGTGTTGTTTTAATTAATCTATTTTAGAAAATTAGTAATTCGAAAGAAACTTTAAATATCAAGATTTGAAATTGATTGCTCCTTTAACCTTTTATTATTATTATTATTCTTTTGTTTTCACAATAAAAATAAAAATAAATAAAAGAAAGGAACGGAGCAGAATTGCAGCGCTACAACTACTGCCCAATGAAAAAGCCGATGTAACCCTTGATTTTACATCTTAATCCATTAACCAATTTAGGCACCATGCACAGGTGGGTCACCGATTATAATACACTCAGGCAATAATCTCAACTTGTTAAAAGATTGTTTAATCCATTGTTTTAAAACTTGATTCAAAATCAGCAAAACTTTTTTCATAATGTTGAATCCGGAATAAAGTAATCAATTATAACCGTACTCAAATTCAATAATTAATTCCTAAAATTGTCAAATTTGAAAATACCTAAAAAAAAAATCTAAAATTTAAAATTTAGGGCTAAAATTTGAATCTCAAAATTGAAGAATCCAAAGCATAAATTTCAACTCTAAAATTCTTTCTTAAATCTCAATCGTTTAACATGGAATTGACTCTAATACCACTTGTTAGAATTTTAAGAAACTTTAAATCTTAAGAACGTGAAAACCTAATTATTTTATTACCAAGATCATCCATGTCAAATCATTAAGAGAATTATTAAATACGAAAGATATCATAATTTATTGGGGATGATTATTTAATACTTAATCTTGATTTCAGATCTTGAATCTTGATTATAGACTCTTTTGATTTTGATTCCGGATCTGAATCTTGATTATATACTCTTTTGACTCTTGAGTTCTTGATCTTGATTTAAGTTTCTTGATCCATAGTATTGATTCTTAATAGTTGATTACGGGTTAAGATCGTGATTGTGGGTATTAGATCTTCCTTTTCAATATGATTTCTCTTATATTCTTGTGCTTATACAAAGAATGAGAAATTACATATGAATTTGAGAACAATAACCCTATTTATATAATTTTTATATGTATTTGGTCCATCTTCAAATACAACTTTAATGAATTCGATCTCTACACATATAATTCAGTCCACACCTTATTTATATGCCCAAAACCCATGACTTTAAATTTTATTAGATCACTTTAATTGGGCATAACTTTAAGATAGCCTTTAATAAACACTTAATTACGCCCACATGACAAATTAAAACCAACATTTCCAACTAAAATTTAAACCATTGTCACTTTCCATACACATTGAAGTAGTAATTCCGCTATCCAACTCGTCGAATCAATATTTAGCCAAGATTTTTGATACATAGGCCAGATAACTAATAACTAAGTCAATCACCATACAGGACAGGGAAAAAAAAAAGGATAATCAGACTAGCATTATTACATACAAAAATAATCCAATAAAACAAATATCAAAATTCCTCGCCAATTTAAAGAAATAAATAAACCAAAACACGAATACCTTCTGAATCTGCTCAGTAGTAATATTAGCAGGTGGAAATGAAGACATAACTGGGAACATCTGTCCCGGTTGCTGCATCTCTACACCTCTCCTGTTGGAAAAAAAAAAATGATCCATCAACATTAAAATTTCAAAAGAAACCCACCAAGACAAAAACAAAACAACCATTTTGATCGACAAGAGTTACAATCAATTGAAACAGACAAAACGATTTACTTATGGAAATTAAAACAAGAAAAAGTGAAAGTATTTTTTACCTATTTGGGGTTGTTGACTTGTGAGTGTTTTGTAAGGTTTTTATGAAGAGAGAACGAACTAAAACTGGAATTCAAGTGAATATTGGGATTTTACCTTTTAGGGGAAGAAGATTTTACTCGTGGATTTTAGGCAGCAAGAATCCGGTCCTTTTTTCTTTTCCCTAATTTTTGTCGGGCTTTGGAGCCACGAGTTCATATATGGGTCCCACTTCCGACAGCCACAATTTATTCGCAAACTCGATGGAGTTCAAATACGCTGTCTCCTTGGACGTTCTACCATAAAATTTTGGAGTTTGTTTCTCATTTTTCAATCATAAAAATAAAAAATATGATTTATTCATCACATTAAGTCGTCAATTTTAAATTTTTATCTTTTTTGTGGAGATCAATAACGGTTATATTTTCATTCTCATTCTACAATAATGAAATGAAAATGAAAAATATAGTCCTTATTGGGTCCCACATAAGATAGAAAAATTCAAAATTGATGATTTGATGTGATAGATAATGATTATATTTTTCATTTTTATGAATGAAAAATGAGAAACCAACGGAGTAACAAAATCAGATGCCAAAATCTTGGTATACATAATTTATCATGCAAAAGTAAATAAAAATTATTTGTATTTACCAAAATTGAAACGAGCGATCATTTTAATGATAGGACAGTCAAGTCGGAATAACAATTGGACTCACTTGATCGTAAGCAAAAAATTTCACATCGATTGACAAATAGAAGTCCAATTCATTGAAATCAAGACATTGAAAGATTTTTTATTCTAAATCGTAGGAACAAGTCCAACAAAACACTTTACATACCAATTTCTATCTATCCATGTCTGCTTCTCCCCGTTCCTTCCACACTGGTAATTTGCACTTATTATTTTTATTATCCAGATGAGTTATCCATTTTACATTGCCTACTTTAACATTCTTATTGAGACTAGAATTGATAGAGAAGAAAATAGATTTATGGATATAATCAAATATGATTGATTTATTAGCATTTGGTGCTTAAACTTCAAAAAATTCGTTGCAATTTAGCATCGATTATAGTTATAACTTGTTGTCCTCGTTTAGTGTTCTCTCCGTAAGTTTTTGACACCTTGACATATTAACTCTTCAAAATTCATAGCAACTTAGCATCAAACAGAAAAAAAAATGCCAATATTGTAATCTACAAATGACTTAAAACATCTTTACATTTGCTAACAAGAGTTGATGTGTGAACGAGTCAAAATTTTAATGATAGCAAATATCAACTCCCTCTCTTGAATGTTTTGGTGTGCTATTCTTTTTATCTACTAGTTATTGTTACTGCATGTTTATGCTATATTTTAAAAGTTACTTTTTAAATAACTAAATTTTGTTTAGTAAAACTATCGCTTTAAAAATTATATTTGACAAAAACAAGAAACTTAAAACGGAGTTTTTACTTCTAAGCCATTTGACTCATATTTATAAAGAGTTTATAAAAAGTAAATTTACATTTTATTCATACATTTCGAGAGAGACGCAATTTCTATTTGTTAATAATTTAAAGCATTTACAGAAAAATTCCCAAGCATGGTTGCATAGCCAAACAATGTCGAACAAGCAGAATCATTCTCCATGCATAATCAATCACAACAACATACTAGGGATTGCATAATCAATAAATTTGAGGTCAATTACCTTGTCCCTTTTAGCATTTCGCTAGGTTGACTGGTACATCTACTAAGGATTACATTTTAAAAGAGAGGCAAGCATTCAGAATACTCGTCCTAGTCAACAATCCCCATTTTCAGTTCTTGACAAAACAATTGTACAAAAGAAACTACAAAGCACAACTATGCAACCAAATAACGTGATAATCAAATCTATATCTAATCAGAAACTACAGATTGACCTGTGGTTATGTGATGTCAATAGAGTGGTTTATGAAAATTACAAGCGCATGGATGTCATTTAAAGTTGTGGTGAAAACAAATATAAGCACCAAATGTAGCCAATAAAGATTATTTTCCATATCATAATGTTTCGCGTGTTTTTAATCCGCCAACAATTAAAGAGAAAAGGGGTCAAACGATTGTGTAATGAATAAACCTCTTGAGACAAAGTCCCAAAAAGGGGTATATTTACTAGTGAAGGATTACAATTCGAAAACAGATAAAACACCTTCAAGGGGCGCAAGCGCACGAGTACTGAAAATGATTTAAATTTAGACTAAGGAAATAAAAATTACATATTCTCTTG
>CAIGRS010177660.1:0-13771 GCA_903798395.1 Fraxinus floribunda | reverse complement strand
GTGCACTTGCGATTTCAACCTACAGCAGCACATGCAGCCCTAGTTCGGCTTGCTGATCAGTAAGGCTTGAGTAATCTCCTTAACAGGAAATTTATTTACGAGTTCTAGCACCTGCAACCTCAGCTCGACTTGCTCATGAGCAAGGCTTGAATGATTTCCTTGATAGGGAATTTATCTAAGTGTTGCAGATCATGCAACCTCAGCTCAACTTACTAATTTACAACACTTGAACGATTTCATTTTCCTTGATAGGAAGATTACCTAAGTGTTACAGTACAAGCAGCCATAGCTCGGCTTGTTGATGAGCAAGGCTTGAAAGATTTCCTTGATAGGAAATTTATTTAAGTGTTGTAGCACATGAAACCTTAGCTCAGCTTGCTAATGAGAAAGGTCGGCTTGTTGATGAGCAAGGCTTGAATGATTTCCTTGATAGGAGATTTACCTAAGTGTTGCAGTATATGCAACCTTAGCTTGGCATGCTGATGAGCAAGGTCTGTTTGCTTATGAACAAAGTTTGAATAATTTCTTAGATAGAAAATTTATCTAAGTGTTGCAGCACATGCAACCTTAGCTCATCTTGGTGATGAGCAAGGATTGAATGATTTCCTTGATAGGAAATTTATCTAAGTATTGCAGCACATAGTAACCGTATCTCAACTTATTGATGAGCAAGGCTTGAACAATTTCCTTGATAGGAGATTTACCTAAGTGTTGCAATACGTGAAACCTGAGTTCGGCATGCTGATGAGTAAGGTCTGGTTGCTAATGAACAAGGCATGGGTAATTTCCTTGATAGGAAATTTATCTAAGTATTGCAGGACATGCAACCTTAGCTCGATTTGCTCATGAGCAAGGCCTGAACGATTTCCTTGATAGGAAATTTACCAAAGTGCAATACATACAATCTTAGCTCAGCTTGTTGATAAGCAAGGCTTGAGTAATTTTCTTGATAGGAAATTTGTCTAAATGTTGCAGCACATGCAACCTCGGCTTGGCTTGTTGATGAGCAAGCCCGACTTGAATTGCTGATGAGCAAGGCTTGAATAATTTCCTTGATAGGAAATTTATCTACATGCAGCTTCAGCTCGGCTTGCTGATGAGCAAGGTTTGAGTAATTTCCTTGATAGGAAATTTATCTAAGTGTTGTAGCACATTAAACCTCAGCTTGGCTTGTTGATGAGCAAGGATTGAATGATTTCTTTCATAGAAAATTTATCTAAGTGTTGCAGCACATGCAACCTTAGCTTGACTTTTTCATGAGCAAGACTTAAATGATTTCCTTAATAGGGAATTTATCAAAGTGTTGCAGTATATGCGACCTCAGCTCGGCTCGAATTGTTGATGAGCAAAGCTTGAATGATTTTCTTGATAGAAAATTTATCTAAGTGTTGTATCACATGCAACCTTAGCACGGCTTACTCATGAGCGAAGCTTGAATGATTTTCTTGATAGGAGATTTACCTAAGTGTTGCAACACATACAACCTTAGCTCGGCTTGCTTAAGAGCAATGCTTTAATGATTTCCTAAATAGGAAATTTATCTATGCGTTGCAGGATATATAACCTCAATTTGGCATGATGATGAGCAAGGCTTGAATGATTTCCTTGACAAGAAATTTATCTAAGTGTTGTAAAACATGCAATCTCAACTCCGCTTTCTCATGAGGAAGGCTTGAATGATTTCCTTGATAGGAAATTTATCTAAATGTTGCAGCACATGCAACCTCTGCTCAGCTTCCTCATGAGCAATGCATGAATGATTTCCTTCATAGGATATTTGTCTAAGTGTTGCTGTACATATAACCACAGCTCAGCTTGCTGATGAACAATGGGGGATTATGTTCCTTAATAGGAAATTTATTTAAGACATGCAACCTGAGCTCGGCTTGCTGATGAGCAAGGTTTGAACGATTTTCTTGATAGGAAATTTATCTAAGTGTTTCATCACATGCAACCTTAGCTTGGATTGCTGATGAGCAAGGTCGGCTAGAACGATTTTCTTGATAGGTGATTTACCTAAGTGTTGCAGTACACGAAACCTTAGCTCGGCATGCTGATGAGCAAGGTTTGATTGCTGATGAGCAAGGTCTGGGTAATTTCCTTGATAGGAAATTTATGTAAGTATTGCAGCACATGCAACCTTAGCTCGGCTTGCTCATGAGCAAGGCCTGAACGATTTCCTTGATAGGAAATTTACCAAAGTGTGCAGTACATACAATCTTAGCTCCGCTTGTTGATGAGCAAGGCTTGAGTAATTTTCTTGATAGGAAATTTATCTAAATGTTGTAGAACGCGCAACCTTAGCTCTGCTTACTGATGAGCAAGCCCAACTTGACTTGTTGATGAGCAAGGCTTGAATAATTTCGTTGATAGGAAATTTATCTACGTGTTGTAGTACATTAAACCTCAACTTGGCTTGCTGATGAGCAAGGCTTGAATGATTTCCTTCATAGAAAATTTATCTAAGTGTTGTGTAGCACATGCAACCTCAGCTCGACTTTCTCTTGAGCAAGGCTTAAAATGATTTCCTTGATAGGGAATTTAACAAAGTGTTGTAGTACATGCAACCTCAGCTAGGCTAGCTATAAGCGAAGCTTGAATGATTTTCTTGATAGGAAATTTACCTAAGTGTTGCAACACATACAACCTTAGCTCGGCTTGCTCATGCGCAATGCTTTAATGATTTTCTAAATAGGAAATTTATCTAAGTGTTGCTGGACATACAACCTCAACTTGGCTTGCTGATGAGCAAGGCTTGAATGATTTCCTTGACAAGAAATTTATCTAAGTGTTGTAAAACTTACAACCTCAACTCTACTTTCTCATGAGGAAGGCTTGAATGATTTCCTTGATAGGGAATTTATCTAAATGTTGCAGCACATGCAACCTCTGCTCGGCTTCCTCATGAGCAATGCATAATTGATTTCCTTGATAGGATATTTATCTAAGTGTTGCTGCACATACAGCCACAGCTCAGCTTGCTGATGAGCAATGTTGGATTATTTTCCTTGATAGGAAATTTATCTAAGTGTTGCAGTACATGCAACCTGAGTTCAGCTTGCTGATGAGCAAGGAAGGCTTGTTGATGAGCAAGGTTTGAACGATTTTCTTAATAGAAAATTTATCGAAGTGTTTCAGCACATGCAACCTTAGCTCGAATTGCTGATGAGCAAGGTCGGCTTGAACGATTTCCTTGATAGGAAATTTATCTAAGTGTAGCAGCATTTGCAATCTTAGGCTTGCTGATGAGCAATGCTTGAGTAATTTCCTTGATAGGAAATTTATCTAAGTGTTGCAACATATGCAATCTTAGCTCGGCTTGCTCATGAGCAGGGCTTCAATCATTTTCTTGATAGAAAATTTATCTAAGTGTTGCAGCACATGCAATCTCAGCTCGGCTTGTTCACGAGCAAGGCTTGAATGATTTCGTTGATAGGAAATTTATCTAAGTGTTGTAGCAAATTCAACCTGAGCTCGGCTTGCTCATGAGCAAGGCTTGATTGATTTCCTTGATAGGGAATTTATCTAAGTTTTGCAACACATGCAACCTCAGCTCGGCTTGCCAAAGAGCAAAGTATAAATAATTTCCTTGATAGGAAATTTATCTAAGTGTTGCAACATATGTAACCATAGCTCGGCTTACTTGTGAGGAAGGCTTAAAGAATTTCCTTGATAGAAAATTTATCAAAGTGTTACAGCAAATGGATTCTTAGAAGGGCTTGCTGATGAGCAATGCTTGAATGATTTTCTTGATATGAGATTTATCTAAGTGTTGCAGCACACACAACCTCAGCTCAGCTTGCTAATGAGCAAGCTCGACTCGAATTACTGATGAGCAAGGTTTGAATGATTTTCTTGATAGGAAATTTGTCTAAGTGTTGCAGCACCTGCAACCTCAACTCGGCTTGCTGATAAGCATGGCTTGAATAATATCTTTGATAGGAAATTTTTCTAGGTGTTGCAGAACATGCAACCTCAGCTCTACTTGCTCATGAACAATGCTTGAATGATTTCCTTGATAAGAAATTTATCTAAGTGCTGTAGCATGTGCAACCTTAGCTCGACTTGCTGATGATCAAAACTTGAGTAATTTCCTTGATAGGAAATTTTTCTAACTGTTGTAGTACCTTTGCTCAGCTTGCTGATATAAAAGGTCGGCTTATTGATGAGCAAGGCTTCAACGATTTCATTGATAGGAGATTTACCTAAGTGTTGCAGTACATGCAACCTTAGCTCGACATTCTGATGAACAAGGTCTGGTTGCTAATGAACATGGCTTGAGTAATTTCCAACATAGGAAATTTATCTAAGTGTTGCAGTACTTTCAACCTTAGCTCGGCCTACTCATGAGCAAACCTTGAACGATTTCCTTTATCATAAATTTACCCTGATGTTGTAGTACATACAACCTTAACTTGACTTGCTGATGAGTAAGGCTTGAGTAATTTTCTTGATATGAAATTTATCTAAGTGTTGCAGCACACACAACAACCTCAGCTCGGCTAGATGATAAGCAATGCCTGAATAATTTCCTTTATAGGAAATTTATCTAAATGTTGTAGCACATGCAACCTCAGTTCGGCTTGCTGATGAACAAGGCTTGAATGATTTCCACGATAGAAAATTTATCCAAGTGTTGCAGCACATGCAACCTTAACTCGGCTTGCTTTTGAGCAAGGCTTGAATGATTTCCTTAATATGAAATTTATCTAAGTGTCTCAGCACATGCAACCTCAGTTTGTCTTGGTGATGTATAAGGCTTGAGTAATTTCTTTGATAGCGAATTTATCTAAGTGTTACAGCACATGCAACTTCAGCTCGGCTTGCTGATGAGCAAGGCTTGAGTAATTTCCTTGATAGGAAATTTATCTAAGTGTTGCAATACTTGGCTCGGCTTGTTCATGAGCATAGCTTGAATGATTTCCTTGATAGGAAATTTACCTTAGTGTTGTAGTACTGCAACCTTAGATTGGCATACTGATGAGCAAGGCTTGAGTAATTTTCTTGATAGGAAATTTATCTAAGTGTTTCAGCACTTGCAACCTGAGCTCGGCTTGCTCATGAGCAAGGCTTGAATGATTTCCTTGATAGAAAATTTATCTAAGTGTTGCAGCACATGCAACCTTAGCTCGACTTGCTCATGAACAGGGCTTGAATGATTTCCTTAATAGGAAATTTATCTAAGTGTTGCAGCACATGCAACCTCAGCTTGGCTTGTTGATGGGTAAGGCTTAAGTAATTTCTTTGATAGCGAATTTATCAAAGTGTTATAGCACATGCAACTTCAGCTCGGCTTGCTGATGAGCAAGGCTTGAGTAATTTCCTTGATAGGAAATTTATCTAAGTATTGCAGCACTTGGCTCGGCTTGCTCATGAGCATAGCTTGAATGATTTCCTTGATAGAAAATTTACCTTAGTGTTGTAGTACATGCAACCTTAGCTCGACTTGCTGATGAGTAAGGCTTGAGTAATTTTCTTTATAGAAAATTTATCCAAGTGTTGCAGCACTTGCAACCTGAGCTTGGCCTGCTCATGAACAAGGCTTGAATAATTTCCTTAATAGGAAATTTATATAAATGTTGCTGCACATGAAACCTCAGTTTGGGTTGCTGATGAGAAATCCCGACTCTAATTACTGATGAGCGAGGCTTGAATAATTTCCTTGATAGGAAATTTATCTAAGTGTTGAGCACATGCCACCTTAGCTCGGCTTGCTCATGAGCAAGACCTGAATGATTTCCTTGATAGAGAATTTATCTAAGTGTTGCAGTACATGTAACCTTAGGTCGGCTTGCGGAAGAGCAAAGTTTGAGTGATTTCCTTGATAGGAAATTTGTCTAAGTGTTGCAGTACATGTAACCTCAGCTCGACTTGCTCATTAGCAAGGCTTGAATGATTTTCTTGATAGGAAATTTATCTAAGTGTTGTAGCATGTGCAACCTTAGGTCGGCTTGCTGATGAGCAAAGCTTGAATAATATCCTTGATAGGAAATTTTTCTAGGTGTTGCAGAACATGCAACCTCAGCTCTACTTGCTCATGAGCAATGCATGATCCATTTCCTTGATAGGAGATTTACCTAAGTGTTGCAGTATATTCACCTTAGCTTGGCTTACTAATGAGCAAGGCTTGAGTAATTTTCTTGATAGAAAGTTTATCTAAGTGTTACAGCACACGCAACCTCAGATCGGCTTGCTGACGAGCAAGCCCGACTCGAATTGCTGATGAGTAAGACTTGAATAATTTCCTTAATAGAAAACTTATCTAAGTGTTAAAGCACATGTAACCTTAACTCGGCTTGCTCATGAGCAAGGCTTGAATGATTTCCTTGATAGGAAATTTATCTATGATTTTCTTTATAGGAAATTTATCTAAGTGTTGCAGTACATGAAACCTTAGCTCGGCTTGGTGATGAGCAAGGCTTGAATAATATCCTTGATAGGAAATTTTTCTAGGCATCGCAGAACATGCAACCCCAGCTCTACTTGCTCATGAGCAATGCTTGAATGATTTCCTTGATAAAAAATTTATATAAGTGCTGCAGCATATTAACCTCAGTTTGGCTCGCTGATGAGCAAGGCTTGAGTAATTTCCTTGATAGGAAATTTATCTAAGTGTTGTAGTCCCTTAGCTCGACTTTCTAATGAGAAAGGCTTGAACGATTTCCTTGATGGGAGATTTACCTAAGTGTAGGAATACATGCAACCTTAGCTCAGCATGCTGATGAGCAAGGTCTGGTTGCTAATGAACATGGCTTGAGTAATTTCCTTGATAGGAAATTTATCTGAGTGCTGCAGCACTTGCAACTTTAGCTCGGCTTGCTCATGAGCATACCTTGAATGATTTCCTTGATAGGAAATTTACCCAAGTGTTGTAGTACATGCAACCTTAGCTCGGCTTACTGATGAGCAATTTCCTTCATAGGAAATTTATCTAAGTGTTGTAGCATATGCAACCTTATCTCGGCTTGCTCATGAGTAAGGCTTGAATAATTTCCTTATTACGAAATTTATCTAAGTGTTGCAACACATGCAACCTTAGGTCGGCTTGCTGATGAGCAAGGCTTGAACGACTTCCTTGATAGGTGATTTACCTAAGTGTTGCAGTACATGAAACTTTAGCTCGGCATGCTAATGAGCAAGGTCTGGTTGCTAATGAACAAGGCATGTATAATTTCCTTTATAGGAAATTTTTCTAAGTATTGCAGTACATGCAACCTAAGCTCGGTTTGCTCATAAGCAAGGCCTAAATGATTTCCTTGATTGGAAATTTACCTAAGTGTTGCAGTACATTGACCTTAGCTCGGCTTGCTGATGAGCAAGGCTTGAATAATTTCCTTGATAGAAAATTTATCTAAGTGTTGCAGCACATGCAACCTTAGGTCGGCTTGCTGATGAGCAAGCCTTGAATGATTTCCTTGATAGGAGATTTATCGAAGTGTTGCAGTACATGAAACTTTAGCTCAGCGTGCTGATGAGCAAGGTGTGGTCTCTAATGAACAAGGCATGTGTGATTTCCTTGATAGGAAATTTATCTAAGTGTTGCAGCACATGCAACCTTAGCTCGTCTTGCTCATAAGCAAGGCCTGAACGATTTCCTTAATAGAAAATTTACCTTAGTGTTGTAGCACATGCACCCTGAGCTCAACTTGTTGATGAGCAAGGTTGAGTTGTTGATGAGCAAGGTTTGAATGATTTCCTTGATAGAAAATTTAACTAAGTGTTGTAGTATATTGACCTTAGCTCAGCTTGCTGATGAGCAAGGTCAGGTTACTGATAAGCAAGGCTTAAGTAATTTTCTTGATAGAAAATTTATCTAAGTGTTGCAGCACACACAACCTCAGCTCGGCTTACTGATGTACAAGCCCGACTCGAATTGTTGATAAGCAAGGCTTGAATGATTTCCTCGATAGGCAATTTATCTATGTGTTGCAGAACATGCAACCTTAGCTCGGCTTGCTCATGAGTAAGGCCTGAATGATTTCCTTGATAGAGAATTTATCTAATTACTGCAGTACATGTAAACTTTGCTCGGTTTACGAAAGAGCAAAGCTTGAATGATTTCTTTGATAGAAAATTTGTCTAAGTGTTGTAGCACATGTAACTTCAGCTCGGCTTGCTCAAGGCTTGAATGATTTCCTTTATAGGAAGTTTATCTATGATTTCCTTAATAGGAAATTTATCGAAGTGTTCCAGCACATGCAACCTCAACTCGGCTTGCTGATGAGTAATGCTTGAATAATTTCCTTGATAGGAAATTTTTCTAGGTGTTGCAGAACATATAACCTCGGCTCTACTTGCTCATGAGCATTGCTTGAATGATTTCCTTGATAAGGAATTTATCTAAGTGCTGCAGCATATGCAACCTTAGCTCGACTTTCTGATGAGCAGGGTTTGAGCAATTTCCTTGATAGCAAATTTATCTACCTAAGTGTTGTAGCACATGCAACCTTAGTTCGGCTTGCTCATGAGCAATGCTTGAATGACTTCCTTCAGCTCGGCTTGCAGATTAGCAACACATGAACGATTACCTTGATAGGAAATTTACCTAAGTATTGCAGCACATGCAACCTTAGTTCGGCTTGCTCATGAGCAATGCTTGAATGACTTCCTTCATATGGAATTTATCTAAACGTTGAAGCACATGCAACCTCAGCTAGGCTTGTCGATGAGCAAGACTTGAGTAATTTCCTTGATTGAAAATTTATCTAAGTGTTGCAGATCATGCAACCTCAGCTCGGCTTGCTGATTAGCAATGCTTAAAAGATTTCCTTGATAGAAAATTTACCTAAATATTACGGTATATGCAACCATAGCTCAGCTTGCTGATGAACAAGGTCGGCTTACTGATGAGTAATGCTTGATCGATTTCCTTGATAGGAGATTTACCTAAGTGTTGCAGTATATGTAACCTTAGCTTGGCTTGCTGATGAGCAAGGCTTGAGTGATTTTCTTGATAGAAAATTTATCTAAAGGATACAGCACACGTAACCTTAGCTCAGCTTGCTCATGAGCAAGACTTGAATGATTTCCTTGAAAGGAAATTTATCTATGATTTTCTTAATAGGAAATTTATCTAAGTGCTGCAGTACATGAAACCTCAGCTCGACTTGCTGATGAGCAATGCTTGAATCATTTTCTTGATAAGAAATTTATCTAAGTGTTGCAGCATATTAACCTCAGCTTGGCTTGCTGATGAGCAACGCTTGAGTAATTTCCATGATAGGAAATTTACCTAAGTGTTGCAGCACCTTAGCTTGGCTTGCTGATGAGCAAGACTTGAATGATTTCCTTGATAGAAGATTTACCTAACTGTAGGAGTACATGCAACCTTAGCTCGGCATGCATATGAGCAAGGTCTAGTTGCTAATGAACATTGCTTGAACAATTTCCTTGATAGGAAATTTATCTAAGTGCTGCAGCACTCGTAACCTTAGCTCGGCTTTCTCATGAGCAAAGCTTGAACGATTTCCTTGATAAGAAATCTACCCTAGTGTTGTAGTACATTAGCTCGCTTGCTGATGAGCAAGGCTTGAGTAATTTTCTTGATAGGAAATTTATCTAAGTGTTGCAGCACACGCAACCTCAGCTCGGCTTGCTAATGAGCAAGCACGACTCGAATTGCTGATAAGTAAGACTTGAATGATTTCCTCGATAGGTAATTTATCTATGTGTTGTAGCACATGGAAACTTAGCTCGACTTGCTCATGAGCAAAGCCTAAATGATTTCCTTGGTATAGAATTTATCTAAGTACTGCAGTACATGCAACCTCAGCTCGGCTTGCAGAAGAGCAAAGCTTTAATGATTTCCTTGATAGGAAATTTGTCTAAGTGTCGCAGCACATGTAACTTCAACTCGACTTGCTCATGAGCAAGGCTTGAATGATTTCCTTGAAAGGAGATTTATCTATGATTTCCTTAATAGGAAATTTATCTAAGTGTTGCAGCACATGGAACCTCAGCTCAGCTTGCTGATGAGCAATGCTTTAATAATTTCCTTGATAGGAAATTTTTCTAGGTGTTGCAAAACATGTAACATCAGCTCTACTTGCTCATGAACAGTGCTTGAATGCTTTCCTTGATAAGACATTTATCTAAGTGTTGTAACATATGCAACCTTAGCTCGGCTTGCTGATGAGCAAGGTTTGAGTAATTTCCTTGATAGGAAATTTATCTGAGTGTTGCAGATCATGCGACCTCAGCTCGTCTTGTAGATTAGCAACGCATGAACGATTACCTTGAGCAATGCTTGAATGACTTCCTTCATATGGAATTTATCGAAATGTTGAAACACATGCAACCTCAGCTCGGCTTGCCGATGAGCAAGACTTGAGTAATTTCCTTGATTGAAAATTTATCTAAGTGTTGCAGATCATGCAACCTCAGCTCGGCTTGCTGATTAGCAATGCTTGAAAGATTTCCTTGATAGAAAATTTACCTAAGTGTTGCGGTATATGCAACCTTAGCTCGGCTTGCTGATGAACAAGGTCGGCTTGCTGATGAACAATGCTTGATCGATTTCCTTTATAGGAGATTTACCTAAGTGTTGCAGTATATGCAACCTTAGCTTGGCTTACTAATGAGCAAGGTCGGCTTGCTAATGAGCAAGGCTTGAGTAATTTTCTTGATAGGTAATTTATCTAAGTGTTACAGCACACGAAACTTCAACTCGGCTTGCTGATAAAAAAGCCCGACTCGAATGCTGATGAACAAGACTTTAATAATTTCCTTGATAGAAAATTTATCTAAGTGTAGAGCACATGCAAACTTAACTCGACTTGCTCATGAGTAAGGCTTGAATGATTTCTTTGATAGAAAATTTATCTAAGTGTTGCATAACATGCAACCTCAGCTTTGCTTATGGAAGTACGAAGCTTGAATGATTTCCTTGATAGGAAATTTATCTAAGAGTTGGAGTATATGCAACCTCAGTTCGGCTTGCTGATGAGTAAGGTTTGAACGATTTACTTGATTAGAAATTTACCTTACTATTGTAGCACATGCACACTTAGCTCGACTTGTTGATGAGCAAGGCTTGAATGATTTCCTTGATAGGAAATTTACCTAAGTGTTGCAGTATATTGACCTTAGCTCGGCTTGCTGATGAGCAAGGTCGGGTTGCTGATGAGCAAGGCTTGAATAATTTCCTTGATAGGAAATTTATCTAAGTGTTGCAACACATGCAACCTTAGCTGATTTGCTGATAAGCAAGCCCGACTCGAATTGCTGATGAGCAAGGTTTGCACGATTTCCTTCATAGGAAATTTACCTAAGTGTTGTTGTACATGCAACCTTAGCTCGGCTTGCTGCTGAGTAAGGTCGGCTTGCTGATGAGCAAAGCTTGAGCAATTTACTTGATAGAAAATTTATCTAAGTGTTGCAGCACATGCAACCTCATCTCAGCTTGCTGATGAGTAAGGCTTGAACGATTTCCTTGATATGAAATTTACCTTAGTGTTGTAGCACATGCACCCTTAGCTCGGCTTGTTGATGAGCAAGGTCGACTTGTTGATGAGCAAGGTTTGAATGATTTCCTTGATAAAAAATTTACCTAAGTGTTGCAGTACATCAACCTTAGCTCGGCTTGCTGATGAGCAAGACTTGAGTGATTTTCTTGATAGGAAATTTATCTCTAAATATTGTAACATATGCAACCTTAGCTCGGTTTGCTGATAAGCAAGCCCAACTCAAATTGTTGATGAGAAAGGCTTTCACGATTTCCTTGATAGGAAATTTACCTAAGTGTTGTAGCACGTGCAACCTGAGCTCGGCTTGCTCATGAGCAAGCCTTGAGTAATTTCCTTGATAGGAAATTTATCTAAGTATTGCATCACATACAACCTCAGCTCGGTTTACTGATGAGCAAGACTTGAATAATTTCCTTGATAGGAAATTTTTCTTGGTGTTGCAGAACATGCAACATCAGATCTACTTTCTCATGAGAAAGGCTTGAACGATTTCCTTGATAGGAAATTTATATAAGTGTTGCAGCACATGCAATCTTAGCTTGGCTTGCTGATGAGCAAGGCTTGAACAATTTCATTAATAGGAGATTTACCTAAGTGTTGCAGTACATGCAACCTAAATCTCCTGTGATTGAATGTAGTGATAATAAAAATGAAATCATATATCCTTAATAAGAATCAAATCACATATCCTGATGTTGATGCTTTAATCATACTAGCAATAATATCCGTCCCTAGCTTTAATCGCTTGCTTTTAGATGACGAAAGATTGGTAAATATTTTATTCGGGAGAGCATTTTATCGGATGTAAACTTGTCATCATTGGATCCTTAACTTAGATTCTTGTAATCTTACCAAAGAAGGTCATTGTCCCACATAAAAGAATCTCACCTTAGTTGATGCTTGTCTAAACCCTCGTTGCACGAGCTCAGCTAAGTCCATCATGGACACACTACTCTAGTAGTGAAATTATGTGAGGAACCCTACTATAAATAAATGAATATAGTAATATCTCTCCGCAGCTTATGTGTGAAATCTTCTACTAACGTTGAATAAGCTTTTATATAAGAAGTGATTGTGTGGTCGTCTGAAGATGTCACCTCAATAATCTAAGAGAGGTAGACCCGTGAACCCCCACTACTAATATGATATCGATGGTTAAACCAAACTGCCTCGTAGAAGAGAAATTTGAAGTCGATGATTCAATCGACCCTCGAATCGCTGATTGCGTATCTGAAGCTATATCGGTTGAAGATCTTGAAAGCTTTTCCACTAGCGATAGGACACATCCAAGTAATCCTTTGAAAACCCGTGGATGCACATGATCGTGGTCAAATAATAAAGTGATGAATATAGTGTCGAACTCACGAGGACTATGTATTTGATTGAGTTAAAATTAATCGCAACTTTAATAGAATAGCAAACAAATTTTGTGATATTTTTTCTATACTAATCCCTAAATTATCAATTAAACTAGTGAAAATAAGTAAATGTGTTTTTCAAATATGTGAGAATCATTTCTAAGTTATCGAATCCCTCTTGTTATTCCATTTTTAGTGTAACAATTAAAGTGACAATTTGAAATCATTTACCTTGGTCAATGTTCCTAATTTAATTGAAAGCCTCTCTCAATAGCAATCAAATATATTTCCCTCATGTGACTCTTCTATCTCTCGATGAAATATGCAAATAGGATAAATGCATTAACAAATGTTAGAACACCTATTGAAACCATATAAAGCATATATGTATAACTCTATCCTCCATCGAAACTTGCAATGTTTATTATATTGTGCTTAAACCCTACTGTCTCTTTCGATAACAATAAAATCCACTGACAATTCAATTAACGATCAAGCAAATAAAAAAAATGATAAAAACGATAATAAACACCCACAAATCAAACCAAATTAAAGTCAAATAAATCAATTAAAAAATAAGAATATCATAACAAGGGTTCATTTTATCCTAGTAATGCATAAAATTAACTTAACTTATCGATATTATAAGAAATCATGTTTATGTGGAAAGATATAACCCGGATGTTTTATAAATTCAGAATATGAAGATGAATCTTGAATCTCTTCAATGATTTCTTAATGAATTTCCACTTGTGCCTTCTCTTATTTGTCCAAAAAAACAAGTTTGAGTTTTCACTTGATTGAATTCTTACAAGTCCCTTTCAATTCTCTCACAAAAATTATGAATTTTCCTCATTTAATAATAATAATTGATGAGTATTGGAGAATAATATATATATGATAGGTCTCTAATATGTATTCTACTGTTAGGTATTTGTAGAAGTAGAA